>OMLM01009798.1:14747-42617 GCA_900302695.1 Helostoma temminkii | reverse complement strand
ACTGCGGCAGTGTTTGCAAGCTGGCCTCAACTTTAGTACCAGATGAGGGTGAGCCAACGCTGAAGTCACTCAGATCGGGGACTATGCGTCGGCAGGCACCGTCAGCCAGGGGGCTGCGCCTGGGAGGGCCCCCCGCATCTCTGACAGCTGCAACTCATACTTACCTGGCAGGGGAGATACCATGATCACGAAGGTGGTTCACCCAGGGCGAGGCTCGGCCATTGCACTCCGGTTGTGCTGACCCCTGCGAATTCCCCAAATGTGGGAATCTCGACTGCATAATTTCTGGTAGTGGGGGACTGCGTTCGCGCTCTCCCCTGATAACTGTGTGAAAAAAACCGAAATGCAGCTGTTTGTTTTAGAGTGGGGCGTGGCGCGCCTAGCCCCTCCTGACATTGACTAGCAAGTTTTCCCTTCCGTCCAGTTTGTTCTTTCTTCGTGGCGTTAGGCGGTCTTCTGTGGCTAATGTGCTCGGGTGCCAAGCTTTGGTGCGCTTGCTGCTTTGCTGCCTCAGAGACAGAAATTATGGAAAATATAAAGACAGATGGAAAGATGGAGAGTCATTTTGGTCAGAGCTTCAGGGGTAGCAATTTTGTTTAATAAACACAAATTCAACATCCAAAGGTTTGAAATGGTCATAGATGGGTGACCATTAGTAGTTGACATCGAAAGAAACCGCTTTAAATTGACAGTATTACGTTTATTGCCCTACTGAAATAATAATAATAATACAATAATAAGCTTTATTTATAGAGCACTTTTCAAAACATTCGTTACAAAGTGCTTGATCACAAGAAGAACACAAAATAAATAGCGTAGAACATGGAGGAACTACAGCACAATAACACGTTACCAATTAATATAGAAACCAATCAAGTCCCCCTTGAGCAAGCATTCAAACGACAGTGGAGAGGAAAACGCGCCTTCCCTCTTTAAAGGGAGGAAGAAACCTCCAGCAGAACTTTACCAAGAAAAGCATGTGTCTGATGAAGAGATCAATTACTTTCTCTCAAAACGTACAAGAAAATTAGAAAAAGGGGACAGAGAAAATTTGGACAAACAACTGACAATCTTAGACATAACAAAAGCTATGAAAAGTATGCAAAACAACAAAACTCCGGGTTTAGATGGTCTCCCAGGAGAGTTTTATGACACCTTTTGGGACCAACTTCAATCTCCGTTGCTAGAAGTTTATGAAGAATCTTTGTCCAGAGGTGTACTTCCACCATCCATGACAAGGGGCCTAATAACATTGCTTTTTAAGAAAGGTCAAAAACATGACTTAAAGTACTGGAGACCTGTAACATTGCTTGCTTAAGATGAGACTTGTTTTGCTTGTGTCTGCTTCCCCTCAATTGAGTCAGTGGCAGTTGTGTGGTGTGAGAAATTTTTTTAGGAAGCTGAGTGACTTCAAATCTATGTCTTGTGAGGGAGTAAATCACTGCTTGTACAGCCAATGTAACATAGCCAGATGAGCTATTAGAGTGCCCACAGAAGCAGGACTTACGATGATGAAACACATGCAAACACCAACCAACACTTATGCGTTGTTTTCTGTGTACCTGCTTAAATGCTGTTTTCACATTGCCAAAAAGTGATTAAGGCCAATATCTTTTTACTGAAAGGTCTTTTCCTGCCCTAGTATAACTTTTTTGCAGTCTGCTGGATTTTATTTATAGAACTATTAAACATCTGATCCATTTTACCACTTTCTATACCCCTCTAAGACCAGTTTAATCAGTAAAATGCTATTTTCACTTTGCCAAGAAGTCAAACAATCAGTAAAATGTTGTTTTACATTTACAACAATAGAGCTTATACTCTGTCCCTAGAATTTTATTATTGAATGAGACTCAACCTCACTACACATGTAATGCATTTTGCAAAAATATTATTAAGTCACTAAAGGTAAGTTTTTAGCTTTCAGTTGTTTGTATAATAATGTCCCGTGAGTTTATTAATCACCTGTAGCCATCAGTCAATAAAAGGCTCATCTCAACAGTGAGACCTTTTGTGCACATTTCTGCAGCTGCTTCAGCCTGAAATATACATATCAATATGAATTACTTTTGGGTATTTTTATCCCTTTAAATGCCAATATGTTTATATAACTCAGTTAAAAAAAACCACAGTTTTTTAATAAAAAAACAAAAAATGAAAATAATTTCCATAAAATAAATTTCAAGGAGTATTGGACTATTATTATTATTATTAAGCCCTGGGATGGTCAATGATTGGCAGCAACATTGATTTTGATGCATTGTTTGATTTTTTGCAGTGTCAGATTTAATGAAGAACTCCTTTTCGTGGTCCTAAGGCCACAAAATGTCACCTCTTCCAAAAACTGCTGTAAAAATATCATATTAATATTTTTTGCCATTTAAATGAGTCAGTCTTTTAAAACAACTTCAGCCTGAAACATACATATCAATTAATTATCATTAATTATTTTGTTTTTTTAACCCTTTAATGCCCAATATGTTTACATAACTCCACAGTTTTTTGTATAAAAAAAACAAAAAAATGAAAATAATTTCCATAAAATAAATTTCCATAAAATGCATTGTTTGTTTTTCTGCAATGGCAGATTGAAATTATTAATCTAAGACTATATTGATATGAAGATTTTCACCAGACCTTCTACTACAAGTAAGTTTTTCCCACTAAATGCTTATTACTATGTTGTGTTCTAAAAAAATTAAAATCACAAGATCAGTTTGAACCAGAAAAACATTTATTTTAGAAAGATGAACACTGAATAATGAACATTAAAAGAAACAGGCTGAGAAAGAGAGAGCTTATGTGTGAGAGTCCAGCTCGGGTGGAGCAGAGACTGCAAATGGACAGACTGTGGTCCTTGCATGTGAACCGCAGTGTTCGGCTGATGGAGTGAAACCTTTTGTGGGACATCGTAGCTGGAAAAATACTCTGTCCCAACTTCTTACTCCAAAGGCTGAGGGTTGATTGTTTTTTTGACTTGTAGATGCCGGCCAAAAGGAGTAGCCCCATGTAAGCATGTAGTCCCTCTGTGTTCACATCTCGCTAGTCTGCCATTGAGCATCTCCCATGCAAGTTTGTCAAAGCCACAGTATACTGCAAAAATTAATCTGTCAAAAGCAGTGAAAAGCTGGATGTCGGGTCGCTGACTCTGGCAACTGCATAGTGTGTAGGTCCCGGGACCAAACCTGTAGCTGCTGGGACATAGCAGAGTGTGTTCAATTTTTTGAAGTCCATCCCTGCTCATCCACTTCGTCCATCTCCTTTTCCTCAGGTGAGTCAGCCAGCTGGTCTGTTTCTACCTCTGAGGCCTCCTCCTTGTCATCCTCAGAGGAGGATGAGGAGCCATCCTCGCACTCAGAGTGCATAATCACGTTCAAAGCCTCCTGTGTGATGTAACGTCTTGCCATTTCCAAAATGACTACCCCAGCTACTGCTTATACTTATAACCACTGCTCCAGTGCACCTGCATAAACGACCTGAGCAAGAACCAAAAGAAACTGAACAGAATTCAATCAAAATGGTCAGTTTATTATAAAATATGAATGAACTAAGATGTACTAAAAAGCACAAAGAAGGAAGATACAAATGAGTTATAGAGCACACCACCCTTATGAGAGGGATTAGCTAAATAAACAAAAAAAAACACCTGTTACACTGCTAGTTATCAAAATGATGACAGGCTGAGATGGACTCCCATCCCCACCATCTCAGGGCCAGGAGCACACATACATAACAAAAGCATGAACAACATTCAATTTTGACAGAGAGGTCAAAAAACTGTGTGGCTGCACTCTCCTTTTGCCTGACTTCCTTTTTCTTAATACTATCAAAATAAAAGCATGTAGACAGCAGAAAAGTCACAATCATGGTCATTTCCAAATAAAATGGGATCTTGCGTTATCCACTCACATTTCCAGTGCAAGTAATCAAAGGGAAAATAATGTCATTAAGCAAAATTTCTATCAACCCCTTTGTTGAATTCCCTGAATAATGTACAGTACTGCTGCTTATCTATGAAATTAAATATTTTTTATTGGCTATACACTGGTAAGCATCAGTAAACTGCATATAGGTGTCAGGGTTGGGGTTTTCGGGTGGACCCAAATGCAGACCAGAAGCAGGAGGGAAGGATTAACTCGGGTTTAATGAACGGCAGGTGACAGAAACACAAGCAACCAAACACAAAAAAAAACAGTCACAACAGAAAATCACTCTAAAAGGAGGAAATGGTTCAAACTGAAAACAGATATACAAAAATAAAGTTTTCCTGACACAGTATTGGAAACTTAACAGAACTAAGGCTTCAGGATTGGCCAGAGTATTAACACAGTTTACAGATCAAGAGAAAGACAAGAAACCAGGAGCAACAAGACTAGAATATAAAAAGCCAAAACAAAACCCAGGACTAACACTTACAAACACAATAACCAAGACAAAGACTGAACGCTAACTCAAACAGAATACAGGACATGGAACCCAACAGATAAATGAGGGAAACAGGCAAACCAGGAGTATAGTACGCAGAGCAGATGAATCCAGAGCAGAGTAGCAGGCATGTAGCAAGATAGTCCAAATTGATTAGCAGAGTCACAGAGTCAAAATAGTTCAGGAACTAGTTGGCAGAATACATGGGGCAAACAGGAGCAAGACAGACCAAAGACGCAGCATGACATGTGTCAATATGACATGATAATCTAGCAAACATTCTATGGAGACTGGGGGTATATATGGAGAGGATAAGATTGTTCATGGGCTGCAGCTGGCTGATTGATTAAGTAAATACAGGTGTGTGTGTCTCTGGAGAACAGGGCAGGAGGTGTGGTCAGATCAGAATGTGTGAGTGTGTCTGGAGAACAGGGCAGAAGGCGTGGTCAGGTGAGTGAGTCTATTGTAGGTTAAGAAGGTGTGGCTGGGCAAATCAGGAAGAGGTGAGGGGAAAGACCAGCAGGACAGAACAGAAGGGGGGCAAAACAGCGAACAAAGCAGTGGATCGTGACAATAGGCTCCTACACAAGCTATGATTAACATCATATAACACTCTAACCTAGCTCTTCATCATTGCAGGGAGGAGTTCAATCAAAGTTAATTGAGTCACAACTAATATTATCCATTGGAAGAAGAACATACTGTGCGGAATACACAATGAATAATGCGACAGGTCGCACCAGCAGCATTAGGGTCTTGAATTTCTTAATCCATTAACCTGATGTGAGCCAATTCCATAAATCAAAGCCTTTCAGTTCTTCATGACTATCAAGAGACTGTTGATAATGCAGGAGATCCTTAAGATGTGTGATTATATCTGTCATGTTATCCACATCTCCTGGTACAAAGGTATAACTCTCTTGTCCTGTAACATGACAGAGCCCATCCTCAGCAGCCAGGAGGTAGTCTAAACTCATCCTGTCCTGCAACTCTGCATTTGCCACTAGTTTCTCCATACCTGTTGTGAGGGACCAATCTAACCAGATGACCTAACCAGGAAAGAGTACAGATAATTCAAAAACAAAAAGATTAATAATTATTACAAATAGACAGAACAGTATTAACTAAATGTGCGCACTTAAAAGTAATTATAATACACTGAAACCAAATAAATTGTGACCATTTTATTTACCTTGATAGTAGTGTATAATAAATCTAAACTAAAACATCACCTTGAGCACTGTACTGTGTGTCACGATTCCTGCCCCTGTCACCTGTTTATTTCAGTTTTCTCCCCATTTATCTTTTCCACTGATTCTTCTTCTCCTTTTCTGTTCACCTGGTCACCTCTACATAGTTTTTGTTTTTACACACACTCACATTCATACTCTCACATACATTCACTCAATTACACATCTATATATGTATATACTTCTGCATCCAACCATACTCATCTGACCACACCCCTTCAATTCCTTTTTATGGTTACTTTCCTGTTTTCTCCCTCACCCCACTTACTCTTCAGTTAATAACTTTGATCTGTCTCACCTCTTCTCACTCCTTTAAAACACTGGTTCGTCTGTGTATGCACCTTTGTTTTTTCTCCTTTGAATTCACCCCGTGGTTTGTCTCCTGTTCTTTTTATTCTGTTGCTAGTTTCCTAGTCATGCTGAGTTTGCTTTGGTTTAGTATTTCTTTATACTTTGAATTTTTGTTTTGCTAAAAGCTGATTTTTGATGCAAGTGTGGTGGACATGTTACTGTATTGGACTAGAGTGTTCCCTGTAATCCAGAAACGTACTTACCTTTTTCATAGGAAATGGACATGTCCCAAAGCTCATTGCAGGTAGGCCCGGGTAATGGGCTGCAGTGTGTTCAGTACCCCAACCAATGTCTGAAGGGAAGCTTGTGACAGGATTTGAAGGCCACTATGTGATAGTGGATTGCCACCCTGCAGTCAAAGACCCTGGTTTCTTTTTGATGGGACACAGTCTGCTACACAAGTGCTTATGTGAAGCTGAGACAAGTTTATCCATAATGCATTTTTACTTCATGTCTTTTGACAGGAATGCCTGTTACGGTGCGGACAGTGATTTTTGGACTCCCCATGATAAGTACTTGCTGTTTGACACCTGTCCCCCTTTTCAGTTGTAGACCTAATGCACAGGCTGAATGGCACCTTGTGTGTGACATTGTGCTGCTGTGTTGTTGTGTAGTGATGAACTTATCTAGCAGCTGCTGTGCTGCATCCAGCAGGAATCCCGGGGTCGCCCGCAGTTGAGGCAAACTCCACACCTGCATTAAATATGTTTTTCAAATATTTAAAATGTAGGCTTGACTACCGAAGCTGTACCAGAACCTCCAAAATCAATTTTTATATTAATTATAATAGTGGGCGGCACGGTGGTGCAGTGGTTAGCACTGTCGCCTCACAGCAAGAAGGTCCTGGGTTCGATTCCCGGGGTTGGCCCAGGGTCTTTCTGTGTGGAGTTTGCATGTTCTCCCCATGTTTGCGTGGGTTCTCTCCAGGCACTCCGGCTTCCTCCCACAGTCCAAAGACATGGAGTTAGGTTAACTGGGGACTCTAAATTGCCCGTAGTGAGTGAGAGTGTGTGTGGTTGTTTGTCTATATGTGGCCCTGCGATGGACTGGCAACCTGTCCAGGGTGTACCCCGCCTCTCGCCCGTAAGCTGGCTACAGTCAAGAGGTTTACAGCCCATGGCACTGTAGCTAAACTCCCTAGCTGTGGACGGAAGTAATGAAAAATTACAATGAAGGATTGTTCAAATGGTGGATAAAAAACCTGATTAATTTCCAATCAAGATGATCTGCAGACACAGGGTACAACAGTGTCAGCTAGTACTATGTCACCATCTGAATGAGAAGTGATGCAATGGTAGAAGACCCAGGAGGACAGCATAAAAAAGCAAGACTGGATTTTGCTAAAACTTATGTGACAAAACCACAAAACGTACTGTTGACAGATGAGATAAATGTAAAGCTTTTTTGTAAAAGACATCATGGCACTGTTTACAGAAAAAGAAAGACCTCCAAAGAAAAGAACACAGTCCCTACAGTCAAACACAGTGGAGGTTCAAAGATGTTTTGGGGTTGCTTTGCTGCTTCTGGCACTGGATCCTTTGACTGTGTGAAATCTGATGATTACCAAAGAATTTTAGGGTGCAATGTAGTGGCCAGGGTCAGAAAGCTGCATCTCCACCAGAGGTCATGGGTCTTCCAGCAGGACAATGACCACAATGTAAATTCAAAAAGCACTCAGAAATGGTTACAAACAGAGCTCTGGAAAGTTCTGAAATGGCCAGCAATGAGTCCAGATCTGAATCCCAGATCTGATTAGACTGTATCAGATTTAACTGCTTTTTGTGTTGTTACAATGCAAACAAAAATGTACATGTGATAAACATGTGAGTACCAAAACATTTGCAACTACGAAAATTTTCTGAGAGAAGGATTGCATTTTCTGACAGAATTGCAAGGGTGCCAACATTTTTGGCCAGGACTATAGATGCTGGCTCTACTATAGGGTTTCATTGTCTTGTCTTGGACCCGTGGCCATGAGGAACCAAACAAGACTTTGTCTATTATAATGTCTATGAAGATTATCATGCATCAAGGTGAAGTTATCTTAAAGTTGAGTCATGGTAAGACATTGGTAGTGAATAAGTAGTGAATAGTTTGACCTAACAGTTGTGGGTGACCCAGAGGATGTGGTGGTGGTGGTGGCAGCAGAGGACGCTGTGGTGGTAAATGGTCCAGAAGAGGTGGTAGATGAGTCCAAAGGACGTGTGGCTGCTCCTCCTTATACAAAATCAAATGATCAATATTTATTTTGGGTGTTGTGACTCCCTGGCTATCCACGAGATCTGAGCTTTAGCCACAATGGCTGTTGAAGAGAGGCCTAAGGTAGTTGGGATCCAGAGATGGAAAGAAAAAACAATCAGTGAATGACGAATCAGCAGCAAATGGACACGACCACAAAAGACCAGTGGAGATTCAGCCACCACTCCTGACTTCAGTATACCAGTCCTAAGCCCTTTACACACATGCACTCCGTACTATCTCTGGGCGACGAGCTCCGGCCTATACTCCGGCTCCGTCTGTTTGAGTTCAGTGAGGGAGGGTCTCTGTGCAGAGAATGCAGGAGAAACGGTATGACACAAAAAGTTCATTGTGGAAATGAACGGACTGTTTACAGCATCAAAGCAGAGCAAATCAAATGATTAAGAAATGATGTGTGTAACCTCAGTTCCACGAAGGTGAAAAACGCAATGAAAGGAAACATCCACTGAGCCCTCTGTCAATAGCCTGGAAGTAGTGGAAGTAGTAGTAGTAGTAGTAGTAGTAGTAGTAGTAGCGATTGGGCAGGATTTTGTTTTAACACCGGATGCCCTTCCTGACACAACCTCTAGGGGTTAAGATGTTAAGATGTTAAGATGCAGTGACTAATTATTTTTTAGCAATTCTTGACTTGACCAAGAACTTTATGCTGATTAACTCAGACATCGATGAAAGAACCTTGCTGCCTTTGGATTTCTCCATCGTCCAGACTCAACTGACCTGGATAACTGCAGCCTGAACTGCCATTGCTCAGCTTGAAAGGCACCTCACCTATATTTCAGTGCTGTTGTTGCCTCTTATGAATTCACACTTTGTGGTTTACTGTATTTTACTTTGCTTATTGTATAAAGTTATTATTACCATTATGCTATTGTTCAATTTTGTATATACTATATTCTAGATTTATTTTGTTCTGGTGTTTAATATTTGATGTCATTTTTATATTTCTGCTGCTGTAACACCTTTCCCCTTCTGAGAATCAATAATGTTATCTTATCTAATGTTGACTTTTTGGTACTAGAATGGATAATAAGGGGCATTTCAGTATACAGTGTTTGTTGGAAGTACACACTTGATTATTGTAAAAAAACTAATAATTACTTTATCTCTGCTAAAAAAAAATCCACCAAGTTAAGCAATACAGACCTTTAATAACAATTTTAATAAAACAGATTTTGAATATTTGCGAGTGAAAAATCAAGATAAAAATGCACTGTATGTTTTTTGGAAATGTGATAATCTTGCTCACCTGCAGATGAGCACTTTGTTTTTTTTATGTGTGGTGATGTGCAGAGCATGGCCCCTTCCGAGCCAGGACTAGCAGACTGAGCTAAAGCCTGTACCCCCCACGCAGTGAGTGTACTTAATAAGCACCCGCCCAGATTACATATTTCACAGAGCTACAATAACTGTCAACTGGACTTTGCATTTCTGCAGCACTTGTTCTATACTGCACATCCCTCTATAATTCCAGTCCCTCTCCCTCTCCCTCCCTCCCTCCTGCTGCTACCTTTATTTAAACTACTGATGTATTTGTATTGCTGTGTCAGTTTGGATGACGCTTGAATATTATTTTGTTGTTCTTTTGACAATGACAAAGTATAAAGAAGAGAAGAGTACAGTGGTGCAGGGAGAGGGGAGTCTTGTGCTATAACTTTGTGGTACCAGAAAACCAGAGTTGAGCAAAAAGATACCTGGATAACCCATTAATCTCAAGCCTCAGGACAATTCACCCAAATTTACATACATTGCCCATTACAATTCACTTTAAGAGAATATTTAGATCATCTAGAAAGTATAATGTTATTACATCACTAGTAAACTAACAGTATATATAAAAGTGTATATGTAGTATACTTTTATAGACTAAAATGTGGGCCAACTCACTTCCTATTAAAATAGCATACTTGCAAGTATTCTAGAAGTACATACACATAAGTACACTTACAATATTTGAAGTATACTTCAAATATAGTAAGGGTAGCCAATCTGGGGTTATATTACAGATGTTGGCTGACACAGAAAAATGACTTGATGATGTTGATGATAAATGATGTTAAACTACAGAATACTATTCAAAGTAGGATTTATTGACCCAGCAATAGGATACATTTTTGAAAATATTACAAACATACAAGTAACCAAAAATTAGCAGCATATTTGCATTTAGATACACATAACGATCTTAATGACAATTCTATTCAAGTAAAGAAGCTGAAAATAAATTCACATTATGAGGTGAGTGAGCTTGAGTTTGCATCCGCCTTCAAGACAGAATATCTGGATGAGTGACATTTAAGAAAACTTAAATAGATCTATGACAGTGGTCCCTGTGTACAGTACAACTGATAAACTGTTCTGCTCAGAGCTGGACCCAGGTTTCTGAAAAGCAAAGATAGAAAATTTTACATTTTAGTTTATTACCAGCAGTTAGAGCTGCACAAAATCCCTCAACTGGACAACTGATATGGAAGTTTTTATTGTCATAAAAAGCCTATTCATTTTTTAAAGTACTGAGGTATAGTATAGTTCTACTTGTTTTCAGTACTGTATAAACCACAAACCTCTTGAGCTTTCCATATCGAATGGCAGAGAGGAGTTTCTCTTTTTCTGCTTCACTTGCACACTGTTCATATGCGGCCAGAAGACTGAAAATTAGAGAAAAGAGCACACCAGGATAATTTAACAATGTTTATCTCTTTTACAGTATCTTAAGGCCATGTTTTTTTTCTCCTTTATATGGCAATACTGAATTATCATAATTTCTCATCTGTCAAAATGTGTGAAGAAATGCGATAAATTCACTTCAGTAAATTAAGATGCCGTCATTTCTTTCTGAAAAAAATGCTGCTGCTGCACAAAATCACAACTACATCACTAACTGGTGCACCATAGACCTACAAAACCTACCTGGAAGAGGAGGGGGTATAGGTAAGAATACTTGTGAATGAAATGTCTATTTGTGTGTGTGTTACCTGTGTGGAGTGCTGTATTGCTCCAGTATTGCTGCTGCCTTGTCTCCAGACAAACCACTAATCTGCATCAACTGTCTGGCAAACACTTCTCTAACTGTCTGACACTACAAAGAAAAAGGAGAAAATTGGTATTGATAAGATATACTCAGAAAGAGTAAAAATTAACTTTATGCAATGAACAATAGCTGAATCTGTATTTACAGAAGACCAACATATTGAGATTCCTCATTGTTATTGCCATATAATCTTCCAAAATGGTATCTTACATACTTATTATTATTATTATTATTATTATTACTTATACTTTTGAATTGTTTCAATTCAAAGAAGGGCCTTGGAAGCCATATTGTTGCAGTACATGCCATGTAACCTCAGCATCCTCAGTAGGAGTCTGGCTAAGGAGTTTTGCTGCATGTCATGGGAGGGTATGACATGCAGCAAAACTCTTTACTGTCCCGTGTTTCCCATCTGTCTCTCTCCTCCTACCACTATATCCAACGGGCAAATGGCCAAAAAATAGATAATAAAAATAAATAAAGTAGGGCTGCATGATTTGGAAAAAGGTAATGTGGACAATGGACAATTTGTGGACAATATTGACATTTGAGATATTATAAATGAATGGTATGAGTTTTCTTGCTTATGTCACAGTGAAAATGCACAGAATAATAAATGTGCATTTGTCAACTCAAACATAAAAAACTAACTTAAGAATATGCAAAAATCTCAGTTTCTTAGTTTCAGAAAGGCACATAACGATTCACATGGCCAAATACCACATGTTCCAATGCCTAAATGGAGGCTGACTGAACAGCTCTTCATTAGAGGCCTAGATAACAACATACAAGGTTTTTACATGCACACTTACATATTTCAGTGAACTAAATACCAGCTTTTTTGTGTTTACACAGATCAATCATGATGAGATCATGCTTAGATCGACTGTGCAGCACTGATCCAAAGTACTTATGTACCTTGTTTTTGATTGCACCATGGTTGAACTCGGCAAATGAAATTAGAGAGCAGGATGATATCCCTCTGTCCTCCTCATCAAACCCTACATCACCCTCCAGCTCTCTGGAGCGACAGATCAGTGTACAGCTCTGAAATAAAGAAAAAAAATGTGTCAAGCAAAACTTAAGAAGTTAAGGAGAAGGTAAGGCAGTGATCCTCCTTCAGTGTTATCCTGGAGTTATTTCACAAACCAGTGAAAAATTCACTAAACTATCTTGATCCTGAGTATCATACTAACAAGTATCGCCTGTGCAGCCGAAGCCTGATGCATGTTGTGCTGCTGTACAGAGCTCCATTGTCTGAAAGGACTGAAAACACAGACTGAGCCACATTCTTACAGTGGGTGACATGTTTCTTTATTTAAATGAACGCACACTAGGGATATTACTAGATAAATAAACAAACAAACAAACATGGCAAAATGTCACATATTTTTGTTTATGAGAAGTTATCAATACAGTAGCACCAAGTGTGCTCGCTGGGGATGCATGCAACTAAAATTTACAAGAAATGCAAGAAGAAATACAAGTGCAATGGCAGACCAAAAACCAGTCAAACACACATAGACTTGTTTTTAGATTAAAGTTGTAACTCTTTGGATTTTGCAGTGAGACTAATCTTCAACACAATTAACAGACATTCCCACTTTGCTTCTTCATAATACTGATTTGATCAAGAGGATTTACACATCCTTAGCTGTTGCATGGTAAATGTTAGGTGAAGCTTCCTTTTGTTGCCAAGAACAGTGAATATTACCAGTAGACACCTTTTTGCAAGGACCTTTAGCCTTACATTGTAGTGGAAAATAAAGCAAGAGAAGTGTTGGGTCACTGCAATGTTTCCATGTCATCTTAGAAGGCAAAGGACTTGGAAATAATTGCAGAACAGTGGAACTTAGTTTTAATTTCAAGCCATGTTGTAGTCAGTGTTTTAGTCATAGGTTACCTTTCATGATGCTGTTATGGACTGTGTCTGTTGATCAAACAATGAAATAATCTTTATTTCATCATGATTTCTGTTGCAATCTTTCTTTTAATTAACACTGTTGCTACAATTGAGTCATGAAATAAACCTTTGCCAGTGAATACACAAAGATTAAAAAGATGTTTCTACTAGTGGTGTTAAAGGGACTGAAAAGCAACATAAACAACAAAAAAGGCAGTTTTTTTTACCTGGTACAGTTTAGTCAGGTACCGCGTCATTACGGTGAGGTAGGCCGCTGACTCCCTTACATCTTGAACTCTCTTCACAAAAAATCCATCAACCACCTAACACACAGTGACAAGTGTACACATTTGAATTAAAACAGCATCTGAGTAAGACGTTTTCAATTTTAAATACTACTGAATGTATTAAACTAATATTTAACTTTGAACTTATACTTCTGAATGTACGTAGCTTGAATTTTAAGTCAGTTTCAAACTATGCAATTTCAAAACTTTGATTTCAATTCAACATTTATTAATATTAACTAAATAAAATAGAAAAAAATATGGCTAATATTCAAAAACTATTTTTAAGACGTTCTATTTCAGGAAGATGTAGAAATTTTACTCAACTCAAATTTCTGACTTCAGACTAATTCAGCCACTCAAATTCAATACTCAACATTTAGGACACCAAGGAAAAGCAGTCGAGCCTGAATGTAACAGATCTGATCTGGCCTATCAGGTCAAGGTAAGATATTCAAACGCCAGTGATCTCTAGGACAAACTGCTTGAAAGTGAATGTGGACGACAACGCCCCAGTAAGTTAATATAATTAAAAATACTGTCATATATCATTTGTGTTTCATAGTTTAATCTGTTTATAGGATAATGTGTATTTCACACCAAAGTATGTTCATCTCTGGGACACAGAACCTGTCTCCTTCCTGAGTAGTATGATGGCTGGACATTCCCATGGTGTGTATAATTGTGTATAATTGTTTGAATAGATGAGCATGGCACCTTCAGGCATCTGGAAATTGTACCAAAGCATGAACCAGAATTATGGAGGTCCACAATGCTCTTCCTAATATCTTGGCTGATTTCTGTTGATTTTTCCCACGTTGACGACGAGGAAGCAGTGTGTTTGAGGTGTTTCTTAAAATACATCCACAGCTGTTCCTCCCCAAATGTTGTCAATTAATCTATTAGAAACTTCAAAAGCTATGACATCACCATCTGGGCTTTCCCAAATAGTTTAAAGGCATAGTAATGTTAGTGTATGTAAACTTCTGACTTTGAAGAAAGTAATAAAAAAATCTCTCTCTCATTATTCTGGCATTTAGCAAATAGATACAGTAGCACAAAATTAAATAGTTTTGGTAACACTAACTGACCTAAAACAGAAAAGTTTAGTCTGATATAATGTCAGACAGTGAGAGATGAAAAGGTTATGCGTCTCTTTATACAGTGTAAACTTCTGGTTTTAACTGTACACGTCTGTTTATCAAATGGACTCTATTGCAGTGCAAAGTGAACTGATGTATTGGATTGTGTGTGCTCGTACCTGTGTGTTGACTATGGCCTGCTGCAGTGTAGTTTCAGGCAAACTCAGGTGAGAGGCAGCCGTCCCACACTCCTCTACTAGATAGATGGGCCTACGAAGCCCACATCTCTTGAGTCGAAACTGAACAATAGAAGAATGGAAGGAATAAAGAGTAAACGTTAAATTATAGCCATAATTTAACATTAACATTAACATATTTCATATTTGCTCATTTTATCCATATAAACTGAACACATTACACCAACACACCAACCTTTTGTTCCCTGAAGCGCCCATCGATGATGCTACCGCAAAGATCATCCATCCTCTTCCTCTCAATAATGTAATCAAGAACAAGTTCTCTGCCTGCTGGAGCTCGCAGCTGACCTAGGAAGAGGAAAAAAACGAAAAAACAGGATTACATCATCATAATACTTCAATTTCTTCAAGCGTAAACATCTACCTATACTCAGATATTCATTTCTAGGCCCCACTTGCTTGGAGGCCAGTGACATGCTCGTTTTCCAGCTAGCCCTACACTACCCACTGCTGATTACCTGGTTCAGGACTAAGAGAGATAAGAGAAAACTTTCATGATCCCCAACGGGGGAAATTTAATTGTTACAGCACAATATATGTTGTGCTGTATTAATTCACGCTGTAATTTATGCTGTGTATGTTCAGCCCATCAGAAACTAAGTGGAGGCATGATAGGAAAATGAGCAGGACAGTGGTCCTCAAGGACCAGCGCTGGACTCTCCTGTATAAGAATATATAGTATGCATCATTGTTTGCATACTTCCTTATGTTGTTTGTGTTTGTCTGGAGGCCTTAAACAGGTCAACCACAAGGGGCAGACAGGAGTTAATGCTCACTGGCTGAAGAGGAAGTCTGTTTTTTTGGCAGAATAAGAAGCACATTCTTACATTTATTGACTTATCTCGTATGCAAAAAGTATGATAATGAAAATGAGACGTAGTAATAGTGATCAGATGCAGTAAGTGGGCCACTAACGTAAAGTTACATATCAGTAAAAGCTTTGTGCAGTTTCAACTGTATAGAAAAACACAGTACTCACAGTAGTACGGTGTTAACAAAAGGGAATTTATAAAAAAAACACACTGCCCCCTGCCAGATAACAAGATTGCAATTTATCGCTCTGTCGCGTTAATTCTGGGAGATGTACAAAGGCGACAGACCAATCCATGCATTGGAAATGTGTCGCGCCATGCTGCATGTCCGACTTTGTTGTTAACAGCAAATATACCGCTAGCCTTGCAGCTACAGAAAACCCAAAATTCAGTATCTCGGAATACTATGGAAAAGCTGCATGTGCAAAGGTTTCCTGAGCCTTTAAATGGTCTTTCAGTCTGGTCCAGTAGGCTACACAATCATGGGGAAGCTGCTGACCTAACCGTTGTCCAGAAGACAGTCACTGGCACCCTCCACAAGGAGGGTAAGCCACTGAAGGCCATTGCTAAAGAAGCTGGCTGTTCTGAGAGTACCATATTCAAGAATATTAATAGAAAGTTGAATGGAAGGAAAAAGTGTGGTGGAAAAAGGTGCACAAGCAACAGAGCTAACCACAGCTTTGAGAGGATTGTTAAGCGAAGCCCTTTCAAGAATTTGGGGGAAATTCACAAGGAGCGGACTGCGGCTGGAGTCAGTGCTTCAAGTGCCACTACACACAGACGTATCCAGGACATGGGTACAACTGTCACATTCCTTGTGTCAAGCCACTCCTAAAACACAGAATAAACATCAGAAGCGTCTCATTTGGGCTAAGGAGAAAAGGGACTGGATTGATGGTCCAAAGTCCTGTTTTCAGATGAAAGTCAATTTTGCATTTCATTTGGAAATCAAGGTCCTGGACTATAGTGGAAGAGAGACACAAAACAAAGTTGCTTGAGGTTTAGTGTGAAGTTTCCACAGTCAGTGATGATTTGGGGAGCCGTGTCATCTGCTGGCGTTGGTTCACTGTTTTATTCAAAGTCAGTGCGTATACATGTCTACCAGGAAATTCTAGAGCACTTCATGCTTCCCTCTGCTGACAAGCTTTATGGAGATGCGGATTTCATTTTCAAATACTTGGCCACTGCCCATACTGCCAAAAATATCTGGTTTAACGACAATGGTACAACTGTGCTTGATTAACCAGCAAGCTCAGCTGACCTAAAGCCCATAGAGAATCTATGGGGTATTGTCAAGAGGAAAATGTACTTATTGAAAAGCTGATATTTTCTCTGTTTTTTATGTACCAGTGTCAGAGAACTGACAGAGTGTTGTGTGTGTGAGACAGTGTGTCGGAGTTGGGGGAGATGACTGCACTGAGAGAGAGACATGCTGACGGACCATTGCTGCATTTCTAAGCTCAAACTTTAATTAAAGTAATTCCCAGTGAAAAGTTACTTATTTAGATGTGTAGACAATTTGCAGTAGTTTCAGTTTCTTTAGGCAGACTTAATTTAAAACCGAGGCACTATTGCACGTGTATTGATCCCCTCATTCATCTTCGCTTCTCTCAGCTGATAGAGAGGCGTCTGCAGCCTTTGTTACGCACATGTGCTCTTGTAAAAAGTCGTAGGAAGCCAGTTACGCGTTTACACGCCAGGATAATCAGCGTTCTGTGAAAGAAATCTACCTAGAGAAATCAGGTTTTTCTAATCCCCTGGTTTCCCGTTTACATGACAGTTAAGAAATCAGCTTACTTAAGAAAGCCGACTGTAATCAGGTTACTGAGTTTAATGTAAACATGCTCAATGTCTCCATTTTACATGTGCCACAAATACTGCACAGTACTAACCTAAACTTTCATTTAAAAACTGGATTAAAAAAACTTTTTAAGAAAATACAGGTGACATTATATTAGCACTTTTGGTGACATAATTCTTGGCACAAAAAAAAGTTTAGTGAAAAAGTTAGTAGAGTAGTTTGGATGCTGCCTCCTTCAAATAAACAATGCATCATACTGCACAGCTGACTTGTTTTCTGTCATGCACTTGAAAGATGAAAACATTAAATTCACAGATAACCTGTGTGTGTAAAGTCCTGCATGAGAATGTTGAGTAAATTTGTATCAGTCTGAGTCTATTCACACATTTTCACTGAAATATTTCTCCATTACTTGTCTTTTCATTTGTGTGTCTTTGTTACCTGGAACAGGTGCGACTTTTTCCCGAGCCACCCACAGGAAGTCCCCGACGTTGAGCTTTCTGATATCGAAATTCACGCCATTTCTCTGAAGTTCTTTGACCAGCTCCTGTTTACGGTGGTGGCTGCCACTGCATAAACAAATTACATATTGTATACATACATGCTTATGAAAGCCTCCGGGAAACAGGATACAGCTTTTTAAACACTATTTCCCATGTAACTAACTACATAGTTATTTAACAGTTTTTCTCAGACCGCTCTATTACCCAGTTGTCTCAATGAAGTCAACACAGAGTATAATGTCATAGGTTCCAGGTAGGAGACATCCTTCATTCGGCTTTCTACTTGCAGCCTGTGAAATCCTTCCATCCAACTCACTTCCTGGCTGGGTGTCACAGTTCAGTCTCTCTGAGGTGCTGGAAAGACACAGTTTCTTACGTTGCAGTATAAAGAAGGAAAGACGATGAATAAGTCACTAATTCAGTCTCCACTCACTGTATTCTGTCCTCTTCCTTTTCGCCATCATCTTCCTCACTACCAGTAAGATCCACAACTCCAGGACCATCTCCCTCTTCCTCCTCCCCTTCCTCCCCTTCACTAAATTCCTCTTTGTCCCCATCTGGGGCATCTTTTGTCCCCTGTTCTACTGACTCTAGTCGTTCTGCCAAAGCCAGACCCTCTTCTGTCAAAGAATACCTGAACAACAGAATGAAAACAGACAGAGAAAAAGATTTCAACAAGTTCATTGGTGAAGTAAAATTACCTGGAAAAACTGTACTTTACTTACTAGTATTAGTATTACCTGTACAGCTTGTGTTATACATGTTATATTTGAGGTTAAAGATGTAACCATTTAGACTTAAGAACTGAATGATTATAAGCCAGTATGGTTCGATACTAAATCTCCCAAAAATCAGGCAGTGGTGCTGTATCTGTTTACGGTGCAGTCATATAGAGTCTTGTTCTAATTGAAAGTCAAAAATGCCCAAAATTACATCTTGTTTTTCCATGTTTCATGAAATACTGCAGTCTGTGATAACTCTGGTAACATGTTACCTAAATAAGCAGAGATGCAATTATAATTGATTATGATCAATAGACACACATTGCTTTTCATGCCTGTTCTGTACCTTGCAGGGTTGTGAGTCTTTATCACCAGGCTCTTCTGAATCAGAGTGCTCACAGAAGACCAGGCGGTGTACTTACTGCCAAGCTCTGGCTACAGGGAGAGGGGGAAAAAAGACATAATTTCAATAAAACAGTAACTATAAAATGACCCACACTAAAAGAATATACACACCAAGGTAAGGGATGAGGGATTAGAGCAGTGATTCTCAACCCTGGGCCTCAAGGCATTGTCCTAGTTGTTGTTCTATATCCTTCCTACCCACTGCTGATTACGTTATCAGGTGTGTTCGGCCAATCAGAAAGTGTAAGTGCGGGGACAGCTGATAAACAAATGACAGTGTCCCTTGTAGAACAGGGTTGAGAACCACTGGGTTAAACTAATCAAACACCACTGAACTAAGGTGTCTATGCTGCGTTGTCAGTGATATTTAACTTACCACAGTGAAAGATTTATCACAGAGAAGCTGGGCTTCAGTTTGTAGCTCCATTTTAAACATATAACCTTTACTACCTGGGATCTGGAGAGGCAAAAAATAATACAACATAATATTGTTACAAAGCAAAACCTGCACATATTTCAACTAAATGTGATGGAGAACAGCGTACCTGTAACTGTCTGTAAAGGGTAAGTAGGACCGCATAGCCTCCAGACCTCTTCTGAGGCACATACTCCCTCTTCTTCCTCCTCCCTCCTCCTCCTCCTCCTTTGTCCTTTGCTTGATCCTCTGCAGCATTTTTCTACATGGAAATATGGATCACAGAGGAAAACTAATTAAAAATAACACAAAAACTCAAAAATGCTTTAACAGAACACACGTTAACACAATCGCAATGTGGAATTAGAGCAGAGTAAGAGCTGCAGAGCAGAATAATGTGAGATATTACCTACAGTAATATTAACTTTAAGGGTGCAATTAAGTCACACAAACTTCAAGCTATTTGCAGACTGTCTTAGCTGAATTAAATGATCAGCAATCCCATGAGGGTTGTACTGGTATAGATAGTCTATACACAGTGAGACAAATTCAAACACTACGTATTTATCACATATTGACTTTATTACCTTTTTAGTGGGAGCCAGGCTGTTGTTGTCTGGTCTGCCGGGAGGGGGCGCCCTTTCAGGGAGAGAGTGAATAGGAGCTTCTGGTCCTGAAGCACAGGTGAAGGAGGGAGACAGTAAATATTGTGTATGTAAACTGGTTTATTGAACATATTTTAAAACCTTGTTGTTTTTAAACATAAATAATTAATTTAAATGCAAAAATGGTACATCGTTGAGGTTAACCTTATCCTGTAATTTTCTAATGTGAGAGGTAGATAATTGGCTAAAAGCTTTTTTTCATTTTTGATTTGTCCCATGGAGTTGCAACAGCAGATAATGGTGCACATTTATTTGGCATTAGAGTGACTTAGAGTTGAGGGACAATGACAAATAAGGCACTGCCATCCCTGTACAGCAGATAAATGTCTAAAAACAAGGTGTAAAATTCATCCATTTTCTTCTAACAATTTTTCATATTTTTCCTTCTTTTATAAATGCTCAAGATGTAATTGTAATTTGATATTTAGATCGGTATCAGTTCTTCATCTCCTACATGCTGTAAATATTTTTATCATCTTTACTCCGCTGTCTTGTATTTTAGATAATCCATCCCTCTGTTAAAGCAGTCGGTCAAATTGTCAATTTCATCCTGTCTCCATATCAGGACCAAACCTTTCTACTTGCTTTACTGAGTTGGTTGTAATTTCACTTCAGGTTTAGGTTCTGTAAGCTTTTATGTTTGACTAATCTTTACATAATAATTAATATAACTGCTCAATAAGAGTCACAATATACGGTAATCAGTTAGTTAATCCAAACATAGATCCATCCATCTCTTACCGTTTTCCCTATAGTATCGTTGCAGTTTTTCGTCCAGTATTTTACAAATACCGTCTCCAAAATTCTGGAGGATCTTTGCTTCTTTGGCGTTTTGTAGTGGTAATGGATATTTATTCAAAGAGCTGATGGCCTAGTAAAAGACAAAAGATAATTACACACAAATGGGTTTTTTGCTTTCCACAGATTTCTTCTACATTATTCCATTTCACAATGAAAACAACACAATACCACACCCTTATATATGTGGTTGCTAAAAATGACTGATGACTCAGTTTGCCTACCAGTTTATTACTACATTAGCCCCTTTCACGCTGCCTCTTCAAGATGGCTTCACCTCCCCAGTGCACAGCCTCCACAGACCCTACTTTAAGTTGCCCCTAGAGGTAGTGTCAGAAGGAAGGTGAATCCCCCCACCATCTGTGTGAAAGAGCCGAGGCGCCACCAGGGCATAGAGGAGAAATGGCATTTGTGAAATTATATGAAGTGCAGCTGTGTTCAGTATGATAGTGATTAACGGTACATGTGGCTTCATTTCAACAACACATTTAAGCGTTTAGGTTATGTTAGAAAGGGAAGATCCACAGAGCACCACTACGATGTGCAAGAGGCTGTGGTGTAACTTTATTATTATGTTTAACTACTATAACTTCCTCTGTTAATTCCTTCCTACTCTGTAGGGGCAGGTGGACCTCATGTTGCACTGGACCAACTGTGCATGTAGCTCAGTTGGTAGGGCAGTTATCTTTCAACCCTAGGGTTGGCAGGTTTGATTCCCAGGCGAAGTGGCTACATGCTGAGGTGTCCTTGGTCATGACACCAAAACCCTGTAGTAGTGCTGTTCCATACATGCAGCTGTCCAAACAACAATTTCCACAAGGGGATCAATAAAGTATCTATCATTATTACTATTTTTAAAACAAAACCTTAAATGTGCAAAACTATAAAAAAGCACACCATAGTTCATCATCCAGTAATGTCATAATGAGTAATTTGACGCCTGTGTTTTAAAGTGCAGCGTAAACAGGCAAAGGCATCTTAAAGAAGTGGGCATCTTCTCACCAATAAGAAGTTTCTGTGTAAAAAGGGATATTGTTGACTGAGGTCAGATCTTCAACATAAAACTGGGATTAATATTAGCCTCTAGTGCATCTAAAGAATTTGAATAACTTTGGTCTAACTGGGTGTGTGTTACAACATTAAACGTTTGAAGCCTTAGAAGTTATAAGTTTTGTTAGGTAATGTAACATCTGTTTGTTTCTGTGAGATACAAATCTGTATATGTGGAAAATGGGTTTTATAGACTTACACTTATTTCAATAGCTTTAACTAGTAAAATTTAAAAGTTTAATATTTACTTTTGTAATTACCGTTTGTGTTTTGCAATCATTGCTGCACAGTCATGTCACAGTTGTCTGCTGTCCATTCAGTTTAGTCTGTATAGTTTGTTTTGTTCACCCAACCATGCATGGCCCGTGGATGACAAATGTTTTGTGAGGGCAGATGAACTATTCTTGTTCTGTTTTGTTAATAATGCTTCAGCACTTGCATTACATGTGTTTATTTGCCCAATGCTTTTATCCAAAGCCACTTACACGTGAGGTACAAGACAAGCAAAAATCTGACTGTCTGAAGTTAAGAAGTCAAAGTGCTATCAGAAGAACTGTGTCCATTTCATGAGATGCAAGTACATGAAATGTTTTATCTTACCACCAAGTCTGCTAGAAACATGGGGGTCATCACTGACGACCAACTGAGCTGAACACACCACATCTACTCCGTCTTTAGTAAATGCAGATTTGCCCTCTAAAACATCACAAAGACCAGACGCTACCTTTCTGAATACACTACCCAACTGATGGTGCAGGTACTGGTCATATCTCGTTTCGATTACTGCAATGCTCTGTTAACAGTCCTACCAGCATGTGCAATCAAACCGCGGCATCATCTTTAATCGGCCAAAAAAGACACACAACACACCACTCCTCAGATCTCTGTACTTCCTGTAGCTGCATACATCAGATTCAAAGCTCTGACTCTTGCCTACAGAGTGGTCAACTCAACTGCACCTGTCTACTTCTAATCCCTCATTCAGGCCTACATTCCCTCCCGCCCACTGCGCTCTGCCAATGAAAGGATGCCTAGGGGTCCCATCACAAAACATCACATGCATAGCTCTTCAGCTCTGTGGTCCCACGATGGTGGAATGAGCTACTGAACTCTGCACGGTCAGCAGCCTCACTGCCAATATTCAAAACTCCCACAACTTCCTGTGCACTTAAATACACTTTCTTGCACTTACATCTCATGAAACGTACACACCTCTTCTGATTTCACTTTTCTGTAATGTTTTTGTCCTTGACTTAAATTTTTTCTTGCCTTAAATGACTAAATGTAAATGTAAATGCACTTTTGTAATGTATTTAAGTATATAGGTGCATAAGTTTTTTGAATAGCCGTAGTGAGGCTTTTTTCTGCTAGTGATTTACTTGAAGCTACTGTACATACACATCTACTTACGGACCTGGCTTTGTGCACACTGACATGTTCATGCAAGAAAGGTATATAAAGCTGAAAGCACACAATTGTTATACTGTTTATCTACTGTATAACAATTGTGTGGCAGCACTGACATGCGCTTACAGACGCAGGATCAACTCTATTTTCAGTCTTAAAGATCAGCCGGGCTGTAGGAAGATAATTACCTTCTGGTAAGTGTACTGGATCTTCAGACCCTTCTCTTTCGCCTCGTCTCGGAGCTCGGTGAGCCACTTGAGGAACAGCGGGTTCGGGCAGGAGGGCAGGGCGCGTTTCCGACCCAACCGGACCGGCTCCGAAGCTGGCATGCCTTTGGATATGACAATCAACAAATGATGCCGTAATACAACGGCAACTTTATACAAACAAACCCTCCGACTTTAGCCGATATAAGCTAACGTTAGCGGACCCATAATAGCAAAAAGAACTTAATTAACGTTGCTCTAATAAGACACAAAAGTCAGCTGCAGCATGTGTAGAAATCTACAGCACAGAAAACAGTGACCTAAGTTACGTATGTGCCTCGCAGCGTAGCTCACCTTTCACTTGAGGAGCTGAGCGGCCGGTGGCGCCTTGTTTTCAAAGACACAGCACACTTCCGTATTGACACGGTCACGTCATCGGCAGAAGGCGGGGCAAACAGCGAAGGTGTGAAGAGCGACACCAAGCGGTGGAATTGGTAACAACAAGTAAACAAATGTGTGTCTGATGCCTTAAATTGCTGTATTTCCATATTAACACAATTTCTATTAGTGTGACATCGTGAAGTAAAGTGGATTAACATTGAGCACAATATCGACTTTATATTTACAAACATATCCCTTTTCATCACAGGTAACCACAGGCGAGTTACCCTCCAATCCTGCTCCTCTCCCTCTCTCTCTTCCGATTATTCCCTCCACTTTATCCATGACCCCACACGCCACTCCGATGTCTTTGGCCTTGTCAACCCCTCGACCTGTGGAGGCGATCTCTATGGTAGTGGCAATCATGGTATAATGAAATAAAACTTATGTTTTTCATTAGGCTATAGTTTTTGCTCTTTTACTATATTTACAGGATGACATATGTATATTTGGACAATAGCAGTGGACCATGCTCTGGTGCTAAAAATGAGGACTGTGTTAGTGATCTTACAAACAATATCCTCAGAAATAAAAATCAGTAAACAAGCATTAAATTAATAGAGGAAATAACGAGTGGCTGGAAAATGTGTCCCCAAAAGCACATGAGCAAATGCAATCTTTTGCCACACCTGCATGTATTGAAGTTAGATATCAAACTGTATGTGATTTTTTCTTTAGTCATCAGTTGGGTGGTACGACTTTCAGCTTCCTTTAACACAGTCCCTGTCAGTTAACTTTAAAGACCGTTATACCATTGTCACCTGAATCCACCTCCCTGTATCCTCGGGGTGAAGGGAGTTTGCTGGAATCCTCCAACAAGACCCAACAGAGACCAGGAATCCAACCTCACCCTCTCAGCCACTACCTCTCTTACTTAAACACACAGACGTAACGTTCTGTGCTCTCAAACACATCTTTTAAAGAGGCAGTGATTTCAGTCAGACTTTTGTGTTCAACATACAGGTGAACTATCATGCTGGCAGGGTGTGAACAGTTAGCTACTGGTTGAACAACTGTGTCAATACAATTCAAGCATTTGAGAGTTTTTAACATTTACACACACATACAAATGAAAACTCCATCCAGCTTTCCTTTTCCATGTTTGAAACTTTATGTAATATCAATGGATTAATGTCTGAATATACTGTCTGCAATGACTGAGTCTAGTTTGTTTGTCTTAGTTGTAGAAAACTTCAAATATACACAAATATATAAACTCCATTCATTGTTATCTACAGGATGAACACTTGGATAAAAAGACAAGACTTGGAAAAATGTTGCGCAAATAAAATTAAAAAAAAAAAATTTAATATTAGCCAGTACAAGGTACTAACAACATTGTTAGCACCACAATAAATTGAGCTAACCAGCCTGGTACATTCGTAGTTATTATGGGCTTAATATCCGTTTTCTATTTAATGCCTGTTTTTATTTTTAATCAGCAGAAATAGCACATAAATGAAATAGATTTAAGATCATCCCCCACTTTTGATGTCCAACATTCACATCAAGGACATAACAGCCATGGCTGTTCTTATTTTCCTCAGGCTATTTAAAATGTATACCCTTTATTTTGGCACAAAAACTGCAAACCAGTTGGAACAGACTGGTTGGATTAGGATAAATTTCATATTGACTGATCAAATTAATAATTAAACTCAGATGACAAGCATGGTGTCTTGAATAGTAATAGTAGTAGTAGTAGTAATCCTAGATCATCTTGGCCTCAAGATGCATTGGACACATTCAAGAACAGAAGTTGGTCATGGAAAGTAAAACCTCAACCTCCTTATAACTAGTAACATAAATTATTTTTGCTAACCAGTGGTGCCTATTTAGCATTTGAAAGGCCTCATCATATAACAGCATTGAGATTTAGACCAAAAAAGAAAACACATTCTTGCATGATATATTACTCGCTTTAATGAATGAATGAAAGTCACTGTTTTATAGAAAAAAAATTCATGTTTTGCTGTACAGAGAAGCCTAAAGATAACATTCGTAAGCAATATAAATGCAGTAAAATATGCTGGTATTGTCAGATATGTGAATGAGCTCATCCACATCTTAAACCCCATTTAAAAAATATATATATTAGTCTCGTCCTATATTAGTCCATGTCCTTCTTTGGTGCATTATTTCATCCACAACAGTCATGGTTATATACAGATACCCAAATCCATACACACATACATTTATAAATATACACACATGTATACATACAGTGCCTTTACATCGTAATTTGACTTGTCATACACCTATATTGTATCACTATACAGTACTTCCATCTGTAAATGTACCCACTCATCCTTCATCAGCCCCTGAGCTTGTGTTGTTGCTCTTTAGGGCTCTTGTCTCCTCTACTGTCCTGCCGATCCATTGGTATCATCACTGTCAACTGCTTGAGGAGAACCTGGTGTGGATCCTCCGACTGACTCTCCCTCTCCTTCTTCCCCTGCTCCTCTTCCTCCCACTCTCCTTGCGGCCTTCCCCTTCAACAGTGGAGTGTCGGGGTGAATTGAGTGGAGGTGGATCAGCAGCTCGTCCTGAGTTTCTGCCGTGTGTCCACATTCCTCGCATACATACAGCTTGTTGCGTCGCTCCTTGTAGGCATACTTCAGGGTGATGCTGTGGATCTTCTTCATGTGGGACTCCAGAGAGCAGCGCTGAGTAAAGGCCTTCTCACATAGGGTGCACTTGTATGGACGGACTCCTGCATAAATAATAAAAAAAATAAAAAATAAGCTTTCTAGAATTTAAAACTGCAGTGTTTGTATGAGTCTGTGTGAACATCAAAGTGTGGAGCTACATTACCTGTATGTGTGCGTACGTGTCTCTTGAGGTCAAAAGTGTCATTGAAGCCTTTGCCGCAGAAGCTGCACAGGTGCCTCTTGGTCTCGTTGTGACACTTTACATGTCTGTTTAACATACGCTGGTACTGGAACGTTTTCTGACAAACCTAAGGGGAATCACAATACAGTCAGTGCTATTAAACTTTTACATTCACCTAACTTGGGACATGTTGCAAAATTTAAAAAAAAACGTTTGTAACCAAGCGGAATTACATTCAGTATTTAATTTTGTCTAATGTCTAACACAAATAACACAGCTTCCTCCACATAAATCAGTTTTCTGAATGTTTTAAATCCTGTTCTGTTTACATTCACTTCTTCTTCATTGCCTTTGTGGGTGCACTACTATGATTATTTGCACAATACTGCTAACATGCGTCAACCAGCCACTGAATAGGGTGAGACTAGTGGGAGGAATCATGCTTTTGCATAATACAAACAAAACGGAGATACGCTCTTGAAAACTCTCCAGGATACATGCACATCGTGTTGAGATGGATGATCATCTATTGACATTGATATATCACCTGATGATTAATCTTCAACCTAACTATCATTAATGTCACTGACTAAATACTTAAATGCAAATATATACTTTACTTTTCTGGAAATTTCTCAGCAGTAGAGAATGGAGAGTATTTAAAGTAAATACA
The DNA here is from genome assembly GCA_900302695.1 of Helostoma temminkii. Classification (NCBI taxonomy): domain Eukaryota; kingdom Metazoa; phylum Chordata; class Actinopteri; order Anabantiformes; family Helostomatidae; genus Helostoma; species Helostoma temminkii. The sequence continues at coordinate 15,045 of OMLM01009798.1, read as the reverse complement.
TCACAGTACATTGATACTAATTCACAGTACAGTGATGGAACATAAGAATAACAATGACTTTAAAACATTGTGGATTAGCACTGTAGTTCCAGTCTCGTTGGCATACCTGGCACACAAATGCTCCTGTTGGTCCTGCTGATGAACTCTGGCTTTGACCTGTTGACCTTGTCACCATAGAGATCGCCTCCACAGGTCGAGGGGTTGACAAGGCCAAAGACATCGGAGTGGCGTGTGGGGTCATGGATAAAGTGGAGGGAATAATCGGAAGAGAGAGAGGGAGAGGAGCAGGATTGGAGGG
>OMLM01009798.1:0-14727 GCA_900302695.1 Helostoma temminkii | reverse complement strand
GTTACCTGTGATGAAAAGGGATATGTTTGTAAATATAAAGTCGATATTGTGCTCAATGTTAATCCACTTTACTTCACGATGTCACACTAATAGAAATTGTGTTAATATGGAAATACAGCAATTTAAGGCATCAGACACATTAGGCGTTAGGTACATTAAGTATTGGCTGAATGTGTGAAGTGCTGATTTTCTCACCTTGATTTTGGATCGGACATATGTGGAGACACCATGTGACCTCCTCCTGACCTCAGACCTCCCCTCTGGCAAAGCCACCGGGCTCTGTGGTCGGCCCAACACCGTGCTGGATGGCAGCTCGGCATGCGTTTGTGTGTCGGATACAGAATGTTTAGTGAGGCAGAGTGGTGTGGCCTCAGCAGGACTGGCTTCAGCCTCCATCAGGACGGATGGAGGAAAGATGGAGACTAAAAAAAAGAGAGATGAAGAGTTAGTTTAATTTTGTTGTAAATTGGGTCTATAAATAGTTATTTAAAGTAGTTTTAAAGTAGTTTATTTAAAGTTATTTAAATAAGAATATTCAGATTTTACTTGGTGAGACTAGTACTTTTACATATAGGTTTTACATAGGGTTTACATAGAGAGAGAAGCCAACAAAGGTTTTTTGGACTACAGAATTTCACAATAGGCGATCAACCTGCAGCGCTTCATATTTGCACAATCTCTCAATTAGCAAACATGCAGACCTCAATATCTGTGTGTATTTGTGTGTGTGTGTGGGCGTGGGTGTGCACATGCTCAACCTATTGTTTTGAGCAACTTATTTGACACGCACACACATGTCCACACACGCACACACACACATTACTATTACAGTTAAACTTGCCTGACCAGACTGTCTTGCACCACCAGCTCTGTACCTTCCTCAAACAATCCACCTCCGCAGGGGTGGATGCCTGTCTGTGTTAGTGTTAGTATGTGCTTGTTGTGTACGAGCACACTATAACAAAACATCACTGAAAGAGGGAGACAGAGAGATGCCAGGTCTAAAGAAAGTACAGAGCCTCCAACATAAGTACAGGTGTCTGGTGTGGCAGGTGTGGTTCGACCTAATGAAGACAATGAATCATTTGAGACTGCAGGACCTCAATCAGATAATACTCAAATGTAAATGCAAATGAAGCCCTGCAGTGAGCTTTAAAAAAAGCCAAGACACAACAACCGTTCTGTAAACCAGTAGAGGTAACGGTACGCTATGACACATTGACAGCTCTGTCCACAAAGGAACCTTTCACCAGCTGGTCCCTTTCATATCTACAGAAAGAATATCACTCTGTGGATCTCAATAAAACCTTTACAGTAGCTTGTACTGGCTATAATTTGAGAACATCTACATTCATAAGATCAAATTTTGGCTATTAGAGTTCGAATCAGTAACTCCTCAGTTCAGTACCTGCCACCATAGTGACCTCATTGCACCATACCATTATCATAATAATGTTTCTAATGAAATGCTAGTCACTGCTCCTTGAAGTGTTTCTGTAATAGTTCAACAACAAACAATCTGAATATCTGCATTGTAGATATAGGCACTTAATTTCTACATAACAAGAGTTGATTTGAATGCTCCTTATTGTGGAATTTAGAGTAGTTTATGCTTTTTGTCCTCTGTCAGTATAATTCCTAAAATATTTGCCAGTGAGAGTTGAAGTTGGAGTAAAGCCTGAGGCCTTGTCATATATAAGGCATATCAAGTAAAGGATTCAACTCTCAAGTTTATTATCATATGCACAGTAAGGACAGATTTTAGTTAGTCAAAGAAAGAGGGCTAAATTTTATTATTGTGTGTGTGATACAAACTGTTAAAGTTATGAGATGATTTCAGCAGGTCGCGCATGTTTTAAAATCTTTCTTAATTATTCCTTCCGTGATAGTTTCCGTGGTGACTGCTACTAGATGGACATTTAATCTCATCTTGTATTGTTTGTCCACCCTCCTTCCCCCCTCACCAATGAATGAGGTGTGTGTGCTTGGGTGATTTGTGTGCATTTAGGAGGTAGGGTGAGGGGTTCAACATGCCATGGTGTTTTTACTTCAATGGAGAGAGTGGAAGAGGGAAACTGTGCTGTTTGAACTCTTTAATATTTTCTTGCTAACCATTTAATGACGCTCAGCTTAGAGAAAGAGTCAACAACTGGTAGATAACACAGGGTGTGTGAGTCCATGTAAGACTCTGTGTGTGTGTGTGTGTGTGTGTGTGTGTGTGTGTTTGCTAAAGGCGTATGCAGCAGTAGACTGACTGTAGGGTCCGTTACATTTCCTTCCATCCAATAAACATTAACTTAGCAGCAGCCTTACAAATGCTAGAGATTGTCTGTGTAATAACAGTTTGACAGTATAGAAGATATAATTATTCCCTTTTGTGCTTAGAGTTACATGAAAAGAAATCACTTTCACATTTGTGCTACAGCAGCCAGGTAGCTTAGCTTAGCACAAAAAAAATTAGAAACAGGGTGAACCAGCTCGTGCAGTTCCGACTGATGGTAACAAAATCCACCTGCCTAGCACATCTAAAGAAAATACGTTACATGTCAGATGTTTTATTTTGTATAGGATTTAGATCAGTAGACATTGTTGGCCATGTCACACTTTTAACTTTCTTCTTCTTAAAAAACTCCTAGTAGCAGAGCATCTGGGGTCAGGGTCACTTTGAAAAGATCTTCCTCATATTTCCCGAGTCTTTTACAACCAAAAATGAGGAAGCCGTGGTGTTCAAGGTGTTTTTATAACCTTGTTCATGTAATTATCTTTTACGGGAAATTACTGGCATACTTATTTTTTTGGAATTGCGGTTGTATTTTGGGGCTCATATTTTCAGTCCATTTAACCTGTTTGTATTAAATTAAGCTACAGTATAGATAAATATATATATATATATATGGTCAAATACCTTACATTCAAATGTATTACAATTATTGTAAAATTATACAACCATCCATTTTCTGAACTGCATAGTCCCCATAGGAGACCCAGGCATGCTGGAGCCTATCCCAGCTATCATATGAGCGAGAGGCAGGGTACATCCTGGACAGGTTGCCAGTCCATCGCAGGGCCACATATAGACAAAGACAACACACACTCTCACCTACGGGCAATTTAGAGTCTCCGCTTAACCTGACAGCACGTCTTTGGACTGTGGGAGGAAGCCAGAGTGCCCTGAGAAAACCCACAAAACACGGGGAGAACATGCAAACTCCACACAAAAATTATCCAGTGTTAAGTTATTTAATATTTTTGAAATACTGTGCTCCTCAGTGTTGTTGCATCCTGTATTTACTGTAGGCACACTAAAGCAGTATCTATCTTCCCATCTACCTTTCAGCAAGAAAGCCAATATTCATTAAATAATGATTCAGACTTTTCAAGTTTGATCAAAATCTGTTCAATGCAACACATATCCACTGTCATCGTAGACGCTGATCTATATTGTTTTCATTTCAGTCTGTATTTATTTCCTTTTTTAAACTTTTCTTTTAGAAGATTTTCAGAGACTTTTCACATCTCGTACTGGAGTCCACTGTATTAGGAGGTGTTTTTTCCTTCATCTATGTAAATAGGTCAAAACTAAAAACTAAAAACAAACAAACAAAAAAGCAACAGAAGTACCTCAGAAACATAATGCAGAGCTGCTGTATTGAATTAGATTAGACTGTACATGTGTACCTAATAAAGTGACCAGCAAGTGTACACTGGTTATGTGAGTTTGGGAACAACATAAGAGTCAAACCAGACCATGAACTGCACAGAGGCTCATTTGAGACTGATGACATCTAAAAAAAAACAGGCCCTGACACATGTTTATGGATTAAGAGATAAAAATAAATCCCTGCACCTATACACAAGACATTACACACCGCTGGCATATTGCATTTCGTAAAAGTACTCAACACGCCTGTATTGTGGGCAATTATCATACTTCTGTGTGTGTGAGTGTATTCCTCTGTACAAGTGTTTGTGAGTGAGTTTGTCAGTAAGACACACAAAACACACGTCAGGCAGGTACATCAAGTAACGGCACATACCACAAAGTTTAACTAAGACCGTTGCAGGGTTTGGTGTTAACTATGCGTAATTACGCACGGCAGACCTGTTGTTCATTATAGAGATGGGTTCTCATGGAAAATAGAGTACTTTGTTGAAAAATATTTTCTTTGACTGATTATAACTGATTCGCTGTGTTTGGTTTATGTCTGTATTCAACACTGACTAATGGAGTTAGCTTGTGTTGAACAAGTGTCGCGCTATAGTATCTTTGTTTTCTGTGCGTAAAATAACTTTCAAAGCTCCAGGGGTATTGTGTATCAACCCTGATGCTTATGTGCTTGCATTAAAACTGATTAATGTTATTTCACAGGACTGTTAGTTCACTGATTAATTTTAAAGAGACGTTTTAAACTCCCTAAAAAATCGGAGGTTCAGTTCATCCAAATGTTCCGGTTTAAAGCACAAGAGAGGATGTAAAAGTCAATGATTAAAAGTTAACGGTGATGAGATGAGGAGTGAAGGAGACACAGAGGGGGGAAGGGTGGGTAAAAAGGAGCGCCAGACAGAGGTTTTTGTTTAGGGTGTAGTCCGTTACTTGTTATCTGATACCGATGTGGTCTTACAATAAAAAACTCCGCCGATGGCAACAATAGGGATTGTTCTCAAGCGGGGGGACAGAAAAAAGAGGCATTGGTTAAGGGGTGGACTTCTCATTTTAATGCAAAGTCGGTGGCAAACACACTTTAGCACAAGTCAAAGCCGACAGACTAAAATTTGACAGGTAACACGTCAGCTATTGCACCTTTCAGTTACAACACCTTAATCACTAAACATCAATTTATGGGACACTAACGTTATCACGTGAGTGGGCCGTTAATCTGTTTCACGTCTTGACTCATAGTTTAATAAGCCAAATGTGTTCATTTTGTTTTTTAAACAAAACAAAGCAAAAAAAATCACAACCCTGTAGTGAGAACGAATGTAGCTGAGTGACTACAGAACTGCTGTATGTTTGCTCTATTTTTTAGCCACATAAGTCAGTTCATTGCTTAGTAGTACAAGGAAGAAGGCTACAATCAGGGGTTGAAGGTCGGTATGTGAAAAGCAACGGCCCCTTGTGATAAGTTTATAGGCCCCAACAAACACTAGAGCTCCTACCTGACAGATATGAAACCAGAAATGCAAATACAGGAACATTTGGGTTTGTAAAATATTTTTTGTAACCTTCAGATTGTATTTAAATAGCCTATGTTGGTAAGTAAGTTCTTCCACTTCAACCTAATTAGATTGGCAGCTGTGATTTGACCTTAACAAAACATTTAAATGAGGCCTAATTAGGCCAAAAGATAAAAATGCGCAACTTCCCGCAAAGCGCAGGGCTCCCTCTTCACGGCCCGCTGTGTTTCCCGTTATTCGGTGGCCCCTGAATGCAGCCGTGCCGACCCGTTACAATCACTACCCGACCCTTCCGCAAACCAGCCACGCTGACATTCCTGTTCTATCCAAAACTCGCATTAAATACACCAGTCTTTGCATAAATGCATCAAAAGACGCGTCAGGACCCATCATCCCCTGCGTTTTGATTTAGCTTTTATAAAACAACAAATATGGCTCATTTCACCAGCGTGGACTCACCTGGGATGTAGACGTCCCCTCGTTTATGATCGGGGAGTTCACTCCAGTTCCGCTTTCCCGGCGAAACATTCGCCTTTTTCACCAAAAAGGCTCTCGGCATGTTTAATTAATCTCCAGGCCTTCTATGGCAATTGCAAAGCAGCCGGTTATCGCGTCGTGTTGGCAACGGAAAGTTACAAAAGCAGGAAACTCCTAAATGGGGCTTAAAAATGGAAGGTGTCGGTCCCCTCTTCTCCTTCGTCCTTGCTCCTCTCTTCGCGTTTCGCAAGATGTGGACCGCTTCGTTTTCTTCTTTTCTTTCACACGCCTTTCTGTGAACCGAGTTTTATTTCCAGCACTGAATCAAAAAGTAAAGGAAGGTCCCTCGGCGTCGGAACAGGTGAGTCCTCTCAGGTGAGCGACCCGGACAGGTAAAGGCAAGTATCACCTTCAGCGCCCTCAGATAACGGGAGTGTGTGTGAGTGGGTGGCAGACCGGGCTAAGAAAAAACGGCAGATATCCTTGATCACATACACACACACACACAGTTGACAGAGGTGGGTCAAAAAGCAGCACAGGTACTCATTTAAAAAGCAGGAAACACACATCAGCGCGCATGCGCCTCGGAAATAACGGTGACAACAACCCGAAGAGAGCTTGGGTTAGGCCTCAGTATACCTGTTGAACCGGTTTACCCCTCCTTTCCCTCTATCTGTTTCAGTCTTTCCTTTTCTCTCTATCTCCACCTCTTCTCCATTCCTCTTAAAGGTGTGGGGGACGGTGGAGATGACAAGAAAACGAAGAAAATATGGGAATACAGAATGTGTGTAGGGTAAAGTGCACTTGGCCACATACTTTCCCCCAGGAGATGCATAACCACAACAGTTCAAAGCATTATGAAATTTTAATTATTTGATTATTTAGCATCCAATAAATAGAAGCCTCAAAAAACGAAGATATTTTGACTTATATGGCTGTTTGATAGCAGATATTTGAAGTTATTTGTTTTTGATACACTTTGATTTGTTGTTTGTTCATTTTAACGTTAAAACTTTTTGTATTCAGAGGTGCCTTCTTGTATGATGGGTCACTGACACAAAATAGATGCTACCTCTCAGCTCTCAGCTCAGAGTTGGGTGTTAGTTGTCTGCAGAGTGCCTCATATACCTCTATAAGTGAACTTGTACATTGAAGTGAGTACAACAACATGTGCTGCAATCAAATGTCATTCCAGGGTTTTGCAGACGATGTTGAGACAATTCATTTTGATACTGATGTGGATATTCTTACTTTTTAAAAATAATTTTCATGTTCATTTACCTTCTGTAAAATCATAACTGCTGTGTTATTTCCACATTCACTCAGATGCCAGTTTATTCCTGCATTAAATTAACCCTTAATGAAGGTGCTAATGTTCAGTTTTTATTTAAACTGTTCATGAATCATAATTGATTGACATTTTAGAACATGTAGTATTCACTGTCTGTAACAACAGGTGTTTGTATTATTTTGTAAATTCCATCTGTATAAATTACATTAAGAATAGCTTAAAGATAACCAAAAAATGCAGCCTGGTGGCACATTGGACTGTTGTATTAGACAGCATTAGCTTTAGCTATGTATCCCAAATACACTGGCCACTTAGTATCATCAGAGCCACTTGCCTGTAATATTTATTGGCAGGGAAGTTGCCCTGCACACTAGTTGAGTGTGTGCTGCATGTTAAATATGTAAATACTGTAGCATCATAAAGAGATTTCTGTGCAGTCCTGCATAGAGCATTGACATAATATCATATGCCACTATTGTAGACATTTATCTTCTGTAATTGAGGTGAGCATCAACATGAACTTCACTGGTAGACAAGAAGAATTTAAATAAAATTCCTGTAAGTTCACTCTAGCCTTAATTCTATGTTGTTGTGAGCCAAGCAGATTTTCCAGTCAAATCAGTCAATATTGAACACAACCTTTATTCTGTTTTTGCTTTTTAAACTGAAGTGTTAGTGTTATCCTGTAGGAAATATCAAGAGGAAGTAGAAGTAAATGAGCAAACAATGGGTTACATTTAACTCTGAAACATTTTGATATTAAAATTTGCTTCAGTGGACAGCAGGTGGTTTATAAAGTGTTAAAGAACACATTTATTTATTCTGATAAACAGTGATCAAAATTTAATGTGGATCTACATTCTTTATAAGTAATAATAAGATCAATTTTGTAGTTTTGAGACAAGCAAGAATGAGTTTTTCTATTGGTCACTGGAGATGCTCAATAAACCACCAAGGAGTCCTAAATGCTATTTGAAGCAATTACTTTTTGATACAAAATAGTTCTGTAACCATTTTGACAATAGATTGTTTCTGTTGTTTTCCAAGCGAAGATACCTAAAAGCTTTGCTGCTCTTTTTTGTCATGACATTGAATATTGCATTGAATTTTGCATTCTGGGCAAAATATTGCACAGAATAAGCCATTTCGAAAATGTGACCTAATTAGTGTTTTATAAACAGTTTGCATGAGAAAATAAACAGCAAAAATGTAAATGTAGTAATTCTACATAACTACTTAAATAATAACTGCAACTTATATAATATTATATAATATTAGCTGTAGTTTATCTGCTTGTTACTATGGATTTATACTGGATAGCAGTAGTATCACTGAACATCACAGCGATACTTAATTAGTGTAATGTCAGTAAAACGATAAATATAGGGCTGTAGGTATGCAAATGATGCATTCAGGGATCAGTGTCTGCCCCACCTTTCTCCTTTCTCTCCCTGCTGTGTGTGTGTGTACAACCCCCTTCTGCTTTCGGCTGATCCCTTGTCTTTGGACCCAACAAACACACACACACACACACACACACACAGACCTTTAAGTGGTCTCAAGAAACACCTGAAACCTAAACATGCATTTGAAGGATCTCTGATCAACACAAGCAATAAATGGTTTTATAATCCAGAAGTGCCCATATATGTATGTTATCTAACATTGAGCCTTATGCTCAGAGGCAGTGATGTAGCTTTTTGTATATTGTCACAGGTGGAGATGTGTTTTTCCTCAGCCACAAGCAATACTGTGACTTTTTAATGATTAACAACAAGTATTATCACCTATACACTTGTTGAGTTTGATAATAAGATCAACATTCTCATGCTTGAAGCTACAACTATGAGATTGGAGTAGTTTCACTTACCAGTAGCTAGCCACTTTCCTGTTGTCTTTATGCTAAGCTAAGTAAATTAACTTTAGGATAACAGAAATGGGAATGGCATCAATCTTTTCATCCACCCTTTCCGAAATGTCACCATGTTCCCTTATCTATAACATCACTTGACAGGCGTGTTAGAACATAATGTCTTATTTCCCTCAGTGTGGTGTCCGTGGTTTTAGGCACAAGGTAGTATTCCTCCCAGTACAAGTTTTCTTTTTAATTTATTTGGATAATAGAAAAGTTCCATGTAATTAGCATCTGCGATAGTCATTTATACCATTACCTGTGTCTACATTGCAGTTCTGATCAGTTTGTTATTGGAAATTCTGCTTTACTTTCTAAAACAAGGACATTTCTACGTGACCCCAAACTTTTGAACGGTAATGTCAACCAGTTGTATAAACATACTGTTGTTTGTGTGTTTGTTTTCTGTGTGAATTCCATGAAAAGTCATTATATTTATTTATACATTTGGAACATACATGTTGATTATACTATAGAAACCTCAAAGGATTTAAACAAATGGTAAAACAAAAATTCTATTCTGAGTATAACTGTGGTTTTAATTATGTGGATCGTTCTCAGTAATATATCCATGGCACATGTAAGAACTATAGTCATGTGCATTTGGAATATATTGGTCTTGGTTTTATATCAGTTCTTATTCTAAGGGCAAAGATTCACACATATTGTTCTTTTTTTTCTTTTTTACAGTTAATATAATAATCTGTTTAATATTTGGAGTAATTTAATTTCTCTTTGCTTGTGCCGAGGTGTCTCTCTGCGACTTATTGTATGTCACCAGGGGCAAGGTTTTCAATTTGCATGTGCACGTAAACAAAATCTAGTGTCCAAAATAAACACTTAGGATGCAAAACAAATACAGCATTTGTCAGCTGAACGCAGGAGGAGAAGTCAGAGCCAGTTATAAAAGAGAGGTGTCTGGTGAGAGGAGTGGTGCAGGATGAATGAATGAATGGTATGCCACCAGGGCTGTTGGAGTAGTTTGGGTAGATGAACTACCCCACTCCCTCATCTCTCTTTTCTTGAATGGCCCCTTCCTAACTGTCACCGAAACTATTATCCTTTTTTTGCATTGCCTTCCTTGTGACTAAATGGTCTTTGAATGTGAGTTTTGATAATAAAGATGACAAAGTATGTTAGTATTGTCTGACTCTAATGACATCTAGTAATATCTTAGGCCACATGTACACTACCAGTGAAAAGTTTGGACACACTTCCTCCTTCAGTATTTTTACCAATACTAAAGATATCCAAACTATGAAAGAATATATATGCATATATGAAGTAAAGATAAACGTGTTAAATTACCCAGAATATGATTTTTAGGTATAAGTAGTGTTGTAGTCACCTGGCATAGTTTCCCAGCAATCTTGAAGGAGTTCCCAGAGGTGTTGAGTACTTGTTGTTTTTTCCTTTGCTTTCCAGTCCAGCTCATCCTAAACCATTTTTACTGGATGTTTGTGGAGGCCAGGTCATCCAATGCGGCACTCCATCACTCTCCTTCTGTATTATTATTATTAATATTATTAAGAAGTGTATTTGTAAGGGACTATGTACAAAAACATTACTCTCATACAATGAGAATAGATAAATTGCCCCTGATTTAGCTAACAACTAATTTTCACCTGCACTCCCTTGCCATGTTCATACAACACATAAGTGACAGGTCATAAGTCACACACTTGATTACTTAAAATCTATTATTTGACATCACAAGAAAAATACATAAACTATTGCATGTTTTTAAAGTAAAAGAATAACCATTCCATTACTTGATGGCTTCGAATGAGAAGGCAAATTGTGTTCTTCATGTTGTTTAAGAAGAGTAACATCGAGACCCCCCCAGAAGAGACAGAATTATTTTATTCACTGCTGACTCAGAGACTTACATAAAATTCAATGTAGTAATATAATACTTTAAATCCACGGGGAATTTGAAATCACAGAAATAAAAAAATTTTTTAGTTTAAATAATTGGTAACAACAACACCATCCTTTTTTGTTATTGGCTAATTTATCAATTGTTCCCCAGAGCCTGTCTAATGATGTTCTTGAACCTAAAGGTGTGTTTGGGGTCATTGTGCTGTTGAAAAACAAATCATGGTCTAACAAAGACACAGTGGTTAGAACCAAAAATGCAATTTGGACTCATCAGATCAAAGAACAGTTTGTACTTCGATCATCATGTCCTACTGTAATGATGGACTGTTTTTGTCTTTACTAAACTGTTTCTTGCTGTAACATTGTCTTGTACAGTAGTAGCACTAATATGGGTATTGACTCTGCACCCACCTTTCATCTGCACAAGACAGCTAATGGTCTAAACCCATTCTGGGTGATCTTGTGAATCTGATGAAAGAATGCCATGAGGGTGCCAAAGCCAATGTTGCTACTTTGGACAATCTAAAATATAATAAACTAAACTAAATATAACACATAATCTGGTTTATTTAATACATTTCGACATTTCTCTCCAACCAGGTTTCCAAATTAAAGAAACACATATTTGTTTTGGAGCTTGCCCTGTTGGCCATCTTCAATGTTAATCCACCATAGACATAGAGGTTAAGACACCTTAGATTATCCCAACTGGATATTACCATTTTGTTGCATTAGGGTCAAATGATTGTTTCTCTGAGTGCGTTGTGCAACTGATGATGAACATCTCAACATTTTGACACCTTCGACAATTTGTATCTTCTGTCTTCCAGATGTTGATAGCTGGACAGCTAGAGGAGGCTGTGTGAAGAGATTTGACTTAAAGAAGTCAAATGCAATGGGGGCATGTTTCCCCATCACATACCTTTATACTTGAAGCCCCTTTGGAAATTTTCAGACCTGCCTTTAGTGACTCCTAGTGGTGGTATCAAAAATTAGTAAAGTTAGTGAAAGTAAATACTGTTTTATAGTTTTGCCCAATACTTGCCCATAAGAAGTTTAAAAGTATTTTCCATAGCCATGGGATTAAGTAAGTATAAAAGCAACTATTCTAGCTAATTTATATATAACAAAGTGATTCTAGTAAATTTCTGTCTCATATATCCCAGAGAGCTGGAAATTATGTACACCATAAATGAAAAGTTATCAGTGTTTGAGCACTTAATTGATGTCAGAGGAAGAATTTTTGGGGAAAGCACCACTAAAGAAAATACCCTCACTAAACGAAAACTAGTTTGCTTTTTATTTATGTAGGTCATGCTGTCTGGCCTAATATCAGCCAGGATCTGAGAATGCACCTAATGAGTGAAAATAAGTAAAAAACAGGCAAAAGACACAAATGGTCAAAAAATCAGGTTGAAAGCAAATACCCATTTGTCAGATTTACTTGGAAATGAAAATGAAAATATATAGTAATATTGTGTTTATTTCTAAACATGACACAGTGTAGTCTACAGACTTTCTGTTTGTTGTTTGTAGCCTCATTAGTGCTATTTTTAGTCATGCTGCCACATCCTGATAAAAGAAAAAAGGTAGAACTGTTGGCTGGATGTTTTATTTTTTACTTTCTATTCTCTTCAATCTCCCCACCCACTGTCAGCGTCATCTCATTACTGAAGGTCAGTCTGAATACTTTTTATGGGCTTTGTTATCTTAGCAAAGGGCGGTGACACTGATCAGGTAGCATACCTGTGTGTGTCTGCATGTGTATGGTTGTTCACACTGAAAACATTGCCCTATTTTACTCCAGTATAATTTGTTTGTTATACAGTAGCACATGTGAGCTGAAAAATAAACACATGATTTTTACAAGTAAAGAAATAGAAGCAAAAACCTGCAGGAAAAAAAAGGCTCACCTTTTCAGATCTGACAAAGTTATGCAGTTGGAAGCATGTTCTTCATTAAGGGATTTTGGACATTTGGATGCATCAGACAAAACTGAAATAAACATTTCTTGTGAATCGTGTTGTAGCCCACTAAAAGTTGTAATGCAATATTCAATTTCAATTTTCAATTCTACCAACTCTACCAACAACATAAGGAAACAAGGATATATAGGTAATTTGGAGTCGCAAAAAATTCTTCTAACTGCATGTCTTTGGACTGTGGATTACCAAGACAGAACCCAGGTGGGCATTAAACACAGATTCAGCCTGAAGATCTTAACTTAAATACTCAAATATTGGGCACTGGTCTAAGAAACATTGGTCTATAAGACAAAATTAATACAGGTCATATACTGCTGAGTTGAACTCAAATAAAACGGCTTCGAAAATGTTTTTGCCAAAGAAAAACACTCACGCACAGTCGATTGGCGTATTCATTTCAAGCATCAAAAACATGATATGTTGATAGACTGCTTCAAAATCACAGCAGAATCTTTTGTGATTTTAAAAGGAACTTTTTCTGTGAAATGATAATTAATTTAACATGATTATAAAGAAGTGCACCTCAAAGCAGGCACACAGGTCAACTTGATACAACAACAGCCTCAGACAAAGTGTTGTACCACTCCATTTTCTCTACACTTCAGAGGCAAATATTAAGGGAAAGTAACTAGTCATCCATGTTTTGAAGCTCAAACACAACTGGGTTATGACGCAAGACAATAATTTAAATCATAACAGCAAGTCCACCTTCAAAAGAAACAACATTAAGTTTTTGACGCGGCGATGAAGATGACGTAGAAGGAGCCTTAACACATGGCTCGTGCCCCACCACAACAAAGTGAAAGCCTCATTTCAAGTTATGTGGAGCATTTGGCTAAATGTGTTAAGATTAGAGATTAGAGACAGTTTAACATGGGTGATATACACTTACTGACCACTTTGTTAGGTACACCTATATAATCTAATACAATCTGCTACATTAGCTCTGCCATGAATTCTACTTTAACAAGGTTATAATTTCTCAGTGTTTTGCTTGAAACTGTCAGACAGGTAATAATTCAGCTATATATCTCTTCATACTGGAGGGCACTGTATCATTTTTGAACTGGAGTACGTTATATTAAAAGGTGTCTTCAATGTTTTGGACTCCTCACTGATGTAAATAGGTAGGCCAAAACAGTAGAACCTCTTTATTATAATGCAGTCCGGGAAGACTCTATCACCCACTATGACCTCAATAATAAACATATAGTAGAATTATATCCTTTTGATGGTTTGAACTTGAAAACTGAGAAATTATAACCTTTTTAAGGTAGAATTCATGGCAGATGATGTATTGGATTACATTAGATTGTACAGGTTTACCTAATAGAGTAGCCAGTAATTAGATAGCTATTGGCTTAAATAAAAAAAAGTACTGATGACATCATAAGGGCAAATCATGGTATTTATTTGATCATTTAGTTACTTTACAACACAAAACAAATTCATGATAACATATTATTACATGTTTAAATAAGTCTGGTTCACAGGTAACCCAGTCACATATAAAGCTAATTAAATCAGCTCTATCTTCACAACCGGCAATATTAAAGTGATGTACACATGGATACATCAGTAATTAATGCTACAATCCAACAATTCATATTTAAAAATGCAAGTATGTAAGAATGTTTTCTGAGAGGTTTATTGTTTGAGTAGACAGCTTAATTCAATTCAATTCAATTGAATTAAAGTTTATTTATATAGCGCTAAATCACAACAAAAGTCATCTCAAGGCACTTTACAATGTAAGGTTTAAGACCTTACAATACAACTAAATAATAAGGAAAACCCAACAAATCCCCTTGAGCAAGCACTAGGCAACAGTGGAGAGAAAGCTCCCTTTTTAAGAAAGGAAGAAACCTCCAGCAGAACCAGTTTTAAGGTGGGCGGCCATCTGCCTCAGCCAGTTGGGGTGAATGGAAAGAAAGAGAGAAAAGAACAGCAGATCACACAGCCAATAACAACAACAAGCAACAGGCAGGCAGGCAGGCAGGTTGGAT
>OMLM01009797.1:0-24378 GCA_900302695.1 Helostoma temminkii | reverse complement strand
ACCGGTTGATGAAGTCGCTGTACTGTTTTTATTTTATTTTATACAGGTATGTCTATTCCCTCATTGTCCTTTTGTTTATGTCTGGTTTTTATTAAGAGTTTGAATTCTTTCATAATGTAGTAGAACTTTGTCTTTGTGTTTACTGTTAATATTTAATATTGTTCAATAGAAATATATAATTATAAAAGTTGCCACTGGTATATAAAAGAGTAATAGTAAATTGCTGTTTGAGATAAGTATATGTATCTGAAATTATATGTGCACCCTGTGGTTTATTTTTGTTTGTTTTAATTTTGTATTATGTAACAAGCGGTGTGATGCACAGTGTAGGTCAGTCGGCTTGAAGCCTCGCTGAGGTGTGTATGTGAGAGACCGGTTGATAAAGTCGCTGTACTGTTTTTATTTTATTTTATGCAGATTTGATATAATAAACCAGTTGGCAAGGCAGCAGTCGTCCTGTTCTACCTAACAAAGAGACACAACGCAGATGATCTTTTCGGCCCAGAGACTAAGAGTCAGGAGAGGCCGGCTACACATACGCACAGGACGTGAAGAGAAACGGTACGCAGGTTAGTGAGCCATAAAAAAGAGATAAGTGACTGTGCATGTTACAGCCATTTCTTTTCATTTACTGAAAGAACTGTTCGGTATGAAACTGAATGAATTTGCTGTGTTTGGCAAGGGTATTCATTTTTATGCAAAATCTATTTAAACTAGTTGTTTTTGTCAAACTCTTTGACTGTTTAAAGTTAATCTCATTATACTTCATTCAGCAAATAATTGTGTATTTTCTCTGCGTGACTATACTTACTTAGTTCACTTATTTATTCTATTTATTTGTATCATAAAAGTGTTATTTCACTCTTAGTTATGCTTGATAATGCTATCATATGCCACTATAGCCAAAAACATTTTCAAGGAGTTAAGACTCAATCAACTTCAATATCATAATCAAATCCACCAATCTGCATTGCTAAGAAGCAGATGAAAATGAAAACTGAAAAATATGGATCATAAGGGCTCTCTGCACTCACACTGGAAAGGGCATTTGGATTTACAGCTTCATGCAACATGGACAAAACATGATTCACAATGCCTGAATAGAACATATCTCAAACCAGTTTTATTGGTTTGATAGATGAGTTTGACAATATGTGTTTTACAATATGCAAAAGAAGCCACAATAAATCACACATTTAATAATCTGCTATAATTTTCCCTTTTTATTTTAAAGGATGAAATAGTGTCTTCAAAAGAGAAATAATGTTGATGCTAATGTTTTGAATGCTTTGGAAGACTAGTGATTTTGTTGTTGTGAATACTCGGACAACAAGTCACAGTCTGCCTTAATATTCAAAATGTACTATTCAATAAAAGTGGACAACAGTGGAAACTTGTGTGAAGATAGTGGAACTTTACTTACAGAGGTCTCCAGACATAACCATAATTGATAAGAAATTCTTCAAGAATTTACAAGTATATCCGCTACAAATGAACAAAGGTTCAACTGTGACTTTAGTCTTGTCTTGTACACATTAAATCATCTGTAGTGAACACGTTTCTATTGCTGTTCATCATTCATATCCCATAATGTCACATCACCGCTGTTTGAGCTTCCTTAAAACACAATGACAAAGGATAAAGGAGAAAATCATCTCACCTCCTTTCCAGTTGTACAGACTTCTTGAAGTACTTCACTGAAAATTTGTATTTGTACCCCAGTTTGTTGGACACTTAATCTGTTTAGCATTTTTGAATGTGTTATACATTACACAGAGTGTGAACGGACAATGGATCATTTGAGACCAGTGGGCCTTACATCTGATGCAATGACTATACACCAAATATTTACTGCCATTTATGAATACAAGTTGCCCTGTGACAGTTAAGTTATAAGGAGCACAGCACATACCATTAGAACATGTACTCCCATTTCAGAAAACATAGTTGTAGTCAAATGATCATATTACAATATTCTACTGGTTTGGTTCTGTATTGTATTATAGAAAATATTCCCATCCCACACATGAGCTTATTACTTGTTAATCTTATGTACAGATGTATATGCTAAATTCTGGACAAGCACTGAACACATCTGGTATGAGTTATAACTTTTCTATGGGAATAATTAATAAAAATGGATTTAATTTATTAAAATTAATTAATAAAAAAATGAAGAAATTAGCCGATTGATATGTCCACTGATTAATCCAAGTAAAGTTTGAAATTGTAATTGATTACTGCACATATGCTGCTGTTGATAAGATAAACAGGAAGGCTTATAATTGTTTGACAAACTTTTAAAGGTGAGAAATGGGACAGAGAAAAACAATAATAATGTCTGTTACTGTAGACAAAACAGTAGCTGTTATAATATGCAAATATGCAAAATTGCATGCAAAAATTGTAATAAATACCTCAAAGAGTACTTGAATAATCAAAATACACTTACTTACTTACCACCTCTGATCCCTGGGCTATAAGGTTTTTGTAGAACCTACATTTTCCCATCAGAAACTGAGTGCAATCAAGATTTTTGTTAATAAATCACTGGTTTCTCTGAAAAGTAGAGCCACTCTCCGTGTGATAACTAGTTTTATATGTTTGGACTAAACGCTCTCAGCCATCAGCCATGATGCGTTTCAGGAACCAAACCCAAACTTGAGTCCTAACTTTGGGACTCCTCCTCCTCCTCCTCCTCCTGGGTGCCCCTCGACTTCCATTCTCCAGAAAAAAAAAACTCCAGTATTATTCTGAATCTGTGGTGCAACCTCTGCCACTCTAAAAGTAAGTTATGTTAACTGTTAGTGGTTAGGATGACTTACCCATTTAATGTTTATGTAAGCAGCTTCTTACAGGAAAATGCAGGAGCGTTGCAGTTTCCAAACAGCCTCCTCATCCTCAGGTTTTGGTTTTGTTGTTCGGACTGTAGGCTAAGTGGCTAACTTTAGCCTAGCTGAAGTTATCTGGGAAACATGCGATATATATTAACTTGTAGCATCTGGAATGTGGGGAGCTTCTTGCCTTAACACCAAATGCTTTGGGAAAAAACCTCAATGTATAACGTTAGCCGCAAAATATAGAAAATGTTATCAACATAACGGAATTAACATCTGCTTTGTTTAAAAGTCGTAGCTAGCTAACGTTAACGTTAACGTTACGTTGCTAACGCGATCAAACGTAACGTGACAAAACGGTTTATAACGTTAATGCGATCGGGGATGATGACAAGTGTTTGTATGTGGAACCTGTTTTAATTTCTAACTTTTCCTAAACTGCGAGAATTGTGGTGCATTTACTACTTTGACTGACAGTGGGGGAATGTAACTGAGTACATTTGCTCCAGTAGTTACAGGACGTAAATACTTATTCTTGAATTTTCGTACCACCAAATCAGCCCCGGTTCAGTTGTATTTATTTTATTCTACAGCGTTTATCTGTCAGGTTTTTGCAAACACTTGAAGACTTAAAGCATTATACTGCAGTGTTTCGTAGTTTTAAATACCAAACAATAAACGCAAGTAGAGCTGCAACGACTTCAGCTTATATAATTTGACATTCGCTGTTTTTTCTTATATTATTTTATAATTATTTTGAGATTTTACAGGTGAAATTTAATCGTATAATATCATAGTCATAATATTAACACTAGTTGCTACTTTTATGGGGCAGAGATCAGAGAAGTAGCTTTCTGTTGTTACTGCACTGAGCATTATCAAACATCTTGAGGTGCAGATGTTTACCCAGATACACTCCTGAATTTAGATTTTATTGAATGTGTGTATATTTGCAAAGAAGCATTGTCTTTGAAACATATGTACGGCACCACTTAATGTAGATAGCATCAAAACAGATTTTATTATTTTATATTATTTCCACCATCATTTAATCTGTTATTTCCCATAATTACTAATTTATTTAAGTATTGGTGTAAAAAAAAAAGAAACATTGCTGTTGTAAAGTTAAAGTACTTAATTTGAAATTGTTTACCTCACCAAAAATCTAAAACTAAAATATCAGTCTACTGTCATATAACATAAAAACTTTGGGGAATAATTGATTCATCGATCAATTATTTGTGTCCTAGTCCAATCAATTTGTAAGATGTGTTCCTTGAAGTTTTTAATGTAAGAGGAACAGCTCTGGGCTGTTCTGACTTTGCAGCAATAAAATAAACACACACAACACTATGTTTTTTAAGTTGTTGAATAAAAACAAATAGGTAATAGACACAAAAAATATTGAAATGGATAAAGAAATAGCAAATGACAAAGACTTATCATCTACCTACATAGCAAGGTGTGTTTCAGCTGCTTGTTCCAATATTAACCTTTTTGTGTTCTTTCAGCCGGATGACAGATGGTTTTGAAAAACCTTTTGTGACGCATGATTTTTCCCCCATAGTGGCCCAGAGATGATAAACACATAACAGAGCAACAGAGAAGCTCCAGCAGCATCGCAGAAATGTCTCCCAAAGTGCCCAGTGGCCAAGGCAGAGGGGATTATTCTGCTGTGCAAGTAGCTGTTCGAGTGCGGCCACTGCTGCCTAAAGAGCTTCTACACTGCCATGAGAGCTGCATCACTGTGGACCCTGAAATGTGTCGGGTTACTCTTGGACATGATCGACACTTTCTTTGTGACTTCCTGTTTGAGGAAACCTGCTGCCAGGAGAAGGTTTATTCTGAGTCTGTCCAGCCACTCATAGATGCATTCTTCCAAGGTTTCAATGCCACAGTTTTTGCCTATGGGCAGACAGGCTCAGGGAAAACTTACACCATTGGAGAAGCTAATATTTGTAAGATATTTATCTTTCCTTCTGTTGTCAACTTCAATTGTCAGTTCTATTTATCTTGTATTCGTGTGGGCTATAAGACAGAAGACAATAGAGTAAGATCACTGTGAACAAATTTCAGACAGACATGCCAAACACTGATGAACTGTGCTTTAATCTGCTTTTATTGTATGAAGCTAGTTGCATGCAGTTATGTTTGATTTAACTGTATTTGTAGGTTCCTTTAGAGATGAGGAGCAGGGTATCATCCCCAGGGCTGTTGCGGACGTCTTCAAGCTGCTAGATGAAAATGACCTCACAGACTTTTCTGTCCGAGTCTCTTATTTGGAGGTCTACAAAGAGGAGTTTAAGGACTTACTGGAGGTAGAGACAGCCAGTAAGGACATCCACATTCGGGAGGACAAAGGCAACATTGGTATGGTATAGACTGTCTCTAAGCATGTTCTTGTGGTTGTGAAACAAAACATAATTTAAATTTTTGTATGTGTGTGTGTGTGACTTTATAGTTTTGTGCGGCGTAAAGGAGTGTGAAGTGGAGGGTCTTGATGAGGTGTTGAGTTTACTGGAGTCAGGAAACACAGCCAGGCACACAGGTGCGACCCAGATGAATCCAAACTCCAGTCGGTCTCACACCATTTTTACTTTGTATATGGACCAGCGGCGAGGAAGCTCACGCCTTTATGGGACTGCTACTAGCGCTGGGCCACAAATGTTGTCTTCCAAGTTCCACTTTGTTGACTTGGCTGGGTCAGAGCGAATCTTAAGGACGGGTAACACTGGAGAGAGACTGAAGGAGAGCATCCAGATAAACAGTGGACTTTTGGCCTTGGGAAATGTTATTGGGGCACTAGGAGACCCTAAGAGAAAAGGCTCTCACATACCATACAGAGACTCTAAAATTACAAGGTACATTTTAAGACGTTTGTCAAATACTTGGTTATGCAATTCTAAAAGAAAAAAGTGTGAAATATTAGTTTGTTTCAATTTATGTAATCCCTGTTTCAACTAGGATCCTAAAGGATTCTTTGGGAGGAAATGCAAAAACACTGATGATTGCCTGCATCAGCCCATCGTCCTCAGACTTTGATGAGAGCCTGAATACACTGAACTATGCCACAAGGGCCAGAAACATTCAGAACCGGGCTACAATCAACTGCAAACGTGAGCCAGATCGCGTAGAAGGGCTGGAGCAGCAAATCAAGGCCCTTCGCAGAGCGCTAGAAAATCGGCAGCGTTCAGAGACCCGCATAATTGCTCATGCTGATCCAAACAGGAGACCCCGACTTGGAGAAGGAGAGATCAGCAGACTGCAAGTCCAGAGTGCCCACTATAGGACTTGCACAGATACTGCTTACAGGTTGAAACACTTTTGATGATCAAGTTAAATTTAATGTGTATGTGCTTGTATTTGTGCTGTAAAGATGCTGTTTCACCGCTAAAATTCTTTACAAAATATATTGCTTGTTTTCTGGATATCTTAACTGGTATGTATGCAGCATTCTCTTGACCACTGACTGGTAAGTTAATTTGTCAATTTATTGGTCTTATACTATATAATTCACAAATTCAGTGTGAGTTTATCATTTGTCATTGCCATTGATGCACCATAAAATTCACGTAACCTTTTTGTCCCTTGGTTTAAAGCACAGTTGTCTTTGTGCTGTGTGAGCCAAATAAATACCACAAGCACACATTTTATTCAGTTTATTGTATACCTGTAAATATTGTGGTAACTTAGCACGTAGCATTTGAAATACAAATGATACTCTACTCTAAATCAGTCAGCGACTATTTTTGTATCTGCTTTGTAGACTGTGCATCACTCCACCATTTTCTCTTATGAGTGGTGTGCATTTTGCTTCATTTTATAGGTTTAATGTCTTTCCTCTTTTTAATTTTTATGTTGCTGACATATCACAGGTTATTGCGGGAGCTCCAAAGTGAGGGAGCTCTGACTTCAGAACAGAATCTAAGAGTAAAGGAGTGGCTGTGCTCAGTGGAGGAGGAGCGAAGCGGACTAACCACCGCCTCAGGACCAGACAGTGGTATCGAAAACAGTTCCACTGAAGACAGTGTTGCTCTGAGGAGGGGAAGACCTTCTGTAAGAAACCAGGTGCATACCTTTCAAACCCTCAAATAAATATGTATATATTGACTACATTTTACTAATTAGGATTTGGGGATTTTTTGGGATTTGTGGTTTATGGCTTAGGATCCAGAGGCTGCAGAGGAGAGGTGGACCCGTGAGCATGAAACTGAAAAAGATGGAGAGAAAGAGGATAGTATTGTCCAGCTTCAAGCACACATCCAGAGGTTGGAGAGAGAAAACACTGACTTTTTATCAGCCCTAGAAGACGCTATGGAGCAATACAAGCAACAGGTTAAATATAGTTTAATTATACATAATTCACATGGTTGTTGTAGCACACCACATTCATTGGAACTATACCTCAGAAGCTTAAATTTTCCCTCGGAATATTCATGAGTTGTTGAAAATGGCTGTTGGCTTTTTTGTAAACTGCATGTTTTTTATGTTTGCTTTAGATTATCTTCTGCTTATTTTATTGTTTTTTCTCTCAGAGCGATAAGCTGCAGGAGCAACAGGACCTGATAGCAGAGCTGCAGTGTCAGATGTCTACTCAAGGGCTGATGGGACTGGGCCTTAACTTAAGATCACGGCCACACACTGCGCCCATGGGATCCATGCAGCACAATCAAAATGGAGGCACATACAGACAGGTAACCAAACAGCAGAGTGAGTCTCTCAGCCTGTTATATTAATGGGATTTGTTAACTGGTGATTGAAGTGTGTTTTTTTTTTTTTTCAAGGGAAACAATACTTAAATCATCACTTGAAATGGAAGTGCATGCTTTTTACTGGGATGAGCATCATATTTGTAGAGATCTAAGTGTTTATAAAGCCTACTAATTTGTAGATGTGTGTTTATGTGTGTGGTTACAGGTTAGTCCAGTGGGCTGCCTTGGTAATGGGCCTCAGTGTGATCAGGATGGTAGCTTCTATGGGGTGCAGGAGAATGTAGGAGGACCAGAAATGCTCGACACAGATGAGGAGAGCAGTCATTCCAACCTCAGCCGTGAAAGACGCAGGTGTGTTGTGTTAACATCATTGCACATGTGCTCACTTTATGTATATATGCTTGAAATTTATATAATGTAATGCCCATGATTTTGTCAGACAGGTGAATTTGACCTGGACCAAAAGGGATATGCTGCCAGGAGGACTAGCAGTTTGTGGTAAAGGGCCCTCATCTCAGCTACATGAACCAGACCAGCACCCCTGTTTAGCCAGAAAAGCCTGTAAGTCTAGAGTTGTCATAAATCTATTTGATAGAGCATTGGTTGAAAAGCCAGTGGCCCTATTCGCTCTATTTTTAATGATTAAGATATTCATACCCCCAATGTTTTAACCCTGCTATTAACTACACACAAACATTATGTACACATTTACACAAAATATTTTTGCAACAACTAGTTTTTCAGTTACTGCCTTGAAGTTCTGTGCTCTTTCTTATTATAGCATAATACTTGCCTCTTTTGTATATCACTGTGTAGCTAACTCCAGTTCTGGGGAAGCCTCTGTCTGGGATGCAAGTTTGAAAAGTTTTGAAGGCGTTTCAGAGTGTGGACTTCTTCAGGCACAGCAGAAGATCAGGGAGCTATCTATCACTATACGAATGAAGGAAGAACTTATCAAGGAGCTGGTGAAAACAGGTAGCATTTCTGATCGCATTAAGCCCATCTGACACCCCTCCCTGCTGAACACTTTGCTCAAATAAAGGTTCTTTTCTGTTTTTCATAAATGCATTTTTTAGGTAAGGATGCTCAGGCCTTGAACAGGCAATATAGCCATAAGATCACAGCTCTGGAGAGTGAAGCTGTGCAGGCTCGACAGGAGCTGCAGGAGGCCCAACGGCAGCTGCAGGACCTAGAGAGGCAAGAGAGAGAGATAAACACAACAGACAAAACCAGAGCACAGGAATGTCGCAGGAAAATAGCTGCTGCTCAGAGCAAAGTCCAGGTTTGAATTCTCTAACTATTCGATTCATGCATAATAAAAAAGGCTACAGGCAGATGTAAATTAAGCAGTGTTGATCTTTGTGAAGTCAGTACGAATTTTTTAATGTAGTTTTGTTGTATTTATTGATGTGCTTTAGGTACTAAGTCAACGTCAGAGGGATACTGCTCGCCTAGCTAACCTGCCTGCTCAGAGTGAACGTCGAGTGTTAGAGCTGGAGCGCAGCGTCCAATCTATGAGGCAGCAGCAGGAGCAATTGCAAAGGCGGCTACGCCAGGAGAGTCAGCAAAAGCGACGTCTGGAAACTGAGATGCAACGAAGAACTCACAGAGTCAAGGTACCATTTAGGAGAGCACACTGTCAGTTTGGACGCCTTAGGGTAAATTGCACCATCACCTGCAGATACTTGCGCACTGTATGCTTAAGATCTACTTAAAGATTTTCAGTGATGTTCAAGTTAGAAGACTCTAAGGGCTATTTCAAGCTTCAGGCTGTTCAATTCCAGAGATGAATTTAGTGTAATCTTGTGTAATCGTTTCTGGTGCCACTGGCAACCACAGTTCTCTATAAAGTACAATATTTCAACCCCAAATGCTTGAAAGTTGTTGAAGTATTGTTTTTACCAAATGCTCAATTTGTTTTGTCCATGCAGCATTAGGTGCAGGGCTTGTACTTTTTTTTTCACTTCAAAAATCAAAAAAACATGGAATTTCCTCATGAGAAAACACAGTATTTTCTCCCCTGCCACCCCTGCAGGAACTTGAGATAAAGAACGAACAGCAGCAGAAGATCCTGAGGATAAAGACAGAGGAGATTGCTGCCTTCCAAAGACAGAGGCGCAGTGGCAGTAATGGTTCTGTCATCTCATTAGAAGAGCAACAGGTATGACAGGAATCGGTATCATATGTAGTAATTATGTTTTTTTTCTGTTCAAATATGTTTTTATTTTACTGTGTATTTGTGACTTGTGAATGTTGAAGAAGTAGAGGAGGCAATAAGGTTCATTAATAGAGAGTGAAGAAAAAAGGCAAGAGTGTAGGTCTGAGATTAGGGACCCTTAACGTTGGTACGATGACAGGGTAAGGCAAAGAGCTTGTGTGTGCAGGATATCAAGTGGAAGGATAGCAAAGTGCGTAGTATTGGAGGGGGGTATAACTGTTTTCTTAAGATGTGGATAGGAAGGGGAATTGGGTAGGAGTGATCCTGAAGGAAAAGAAGAGAGTGTCAGACAGGGTAATCAGTTTGAAATTAGAAATGGTTAATGTCAAATGTAGTCAGAGGTTATGCTCCACATGTAGGCTGTGAGTTAGAGAAGGAGAGATTCTGGTGATAGAGAGGTGATAAAGAGTATTCCCAGAGAGAAGGGAGTAGTGATTCCAGCAGACTTCAACGGGCATGTTGGTTTAGGGAACAGAGGTGATGAGGAAGTGATGGGCAGGTTTGGTGTCAAGAAAAGGAACACAGACGGGGGTTTTGCTAAGAGAATGGAAATGGCTGTAGTTAACACTATAAGAGTGGAGGTAGGCGTATGCAGGAACGCTACAGTCTATTTAGGCAAGGCAGTCTGAGAGAAATTAGTGACTGCAAAGTGGTGGTAGAAGAGAGTGTAGCCAGACAGCGTCGGATGGTGATGTGTAGGATGACCCCGGAGATCAGGAAGAAGAGGAGAGGGAAGATGGAGAAGAAAACCAAGTGATGAACGTTGAAAAAAGTGTATTTTTTTAAGGAATTCAGACAGAAGTTACGACAGGCTCTGGATTGTCAGGAAGAGCTTTAGATGACTGGGAAAATACAGCAGAACTGATCAGGAAGACAGGTAGGAAGGTGCTAGGTGTGTCATCTAGCAAGAAGAATGAGGTGTGTGCCAGGTTAGACACGAGGGAAGGAGAGAAAGACACAGATTAGCGAGATAGAGAGATACAGATGTGCAGCAGATAAGGCTAATTAAAGATAAGAGATGGATCGGTGCAAACAAGTGAGGAGAGTGTGCAGAGAAGATAGAAGGAGTATTTTTGAGGAGCTGATGAATGAGCAAAATGAGAAAGAAAGAAGAGAGGAAGGCTCTGAGGAGGATGAAGAGTTGGTGGTCCTGATGACATACATCATGGACATGGACATGGAGGTGTGGAAGTGTCTAGGTGAAACAGCGGTGGAGTTTCTAACTAGTTTGTTCAACAGGATTTTACACGGTGACAAGATTCCTGAGGAATGGAGGAGAACTGTTCTAGTGCCTCTTTAAGAACAAGGATGATGTGCAGGGTTGCAACAACTACAGAGGTGTAAAGTTGATGAGTCACACAATGAAGCTATGGGAAAGAGTAGTGGAAGCTATTCTAAGAAGGGATTGTTGATTTAGAGAAAGCGTACGACGTTCCCGAGAGAGGAGCTGTGGTACTGTGTGAGGATGTCAGAAGTGGCAGAGGAGTTCAGAGGATGTCATAGATATCAATGACAGCAGCTTGCAGGCAGCAGCATTTATTAGTTCAAACACAATGAAGGGTATTCTTCATCCTTCCTTTCCAGTGAGCTACTGTCACTGATTGTGTTTATATGCACTTAGTAACCAGATGAGTAAATACTTTTTTTCATTTAAATGCACAGGGAGCGGGAGAGAGGTATGTAAAAATGTACCTGGTAAAAGAGTCCATACTATTAAAGCATATTCATCATTTGAGGCTGACACACTGCTCTCACTCTCAGACATTTGGCTTGTGTTGCTGTTGTGTGCACTAGGCGATGTAAATGCGTTGCAACTGCCTTGCTAGATCGACAAATGAGGTAAAAAAATGATACCAGTATTTTTTTATTATGTGATATGGCACACCCTTAACAAGCGGGAAGCAGTTTAATAACCATAATTTGTATCAAGGTTATAAATTAGTTTAATTAGACTGATTAGTGTTCTGGTTCATTGCTGACAATATTTTAAATTCTAAGCAGTTCAAGTGCTGCTATAAAATCCCTGTGTCAGCCTTAAACAGGACATTATGAAGTGATACAGTAATACTTGTTGTATCTTCCTTTGTCTATGAATAACTGTGAGCAGAAGATTGAGGAACAGAAACGCTGGCTGGATGAGGAAATGGAACGGATACTGGATCAGAGGAGAGGACTGGAAGATCTGGAAGGAGAGCTGACAAAACGAGAGGAAATCCTGTTCAAAAAAGAAGCCCTGCTGCAGGAACGCAGTGGATTGGAGACCAAGAGGCTGCGCTCCAGTCAGGTATTAACATGACCACACCTAATTTTAGTGACACAGGAACCTGCCAAATTTTTAAAATAAGTATTAATCTTCCCTCCAGGCCCTGAGTAAAGACCTGATGATGCTTACTGGACGTATTGATTCACTTGAGCAAGAACTGAGTGAGAGGAATGGTCTCCTTCGCAGCAGCAGTGCACAAGACTCCCAACAGATCCGCCAGGAAATCTCCAACCTGCGTCAAGAAAAAGATTCACTGCTTAAGCAGCGGGTGGAACTGGATGATAAGCTGCGGCAGGGTAACCTGCTCTCACCTGAGGTCTGATATTTATATGTTGTGATTGACTGGGCAGAGAAGAGTAAAAACTTATTAAGCAAGATTAAGCATTTGAGTACTCACAAGCTATAGTAGGAATTATGACTAACAAGAATGTGGCATGTGGCACTAACAAGTTCTCTTTGGAAACTGTAATGTTACGCAAATGTTGGTGTTCACGTTCTCATTATGGCCATCTGTTCTGTCTGATCTAATCAGGAAGAGCGAACACTTTTCCAGTTAGACGAGGCGATTGAGGCTCTGGATGCAGCTATCGAGTACAAGAATGAGGCCATCACGCAAAGACAGAGACAGCTGAGGGCTTCTGCCAGTATGCTCTCCCAGTGGGAGATGAACCTCATGGCCAAACTCAGTTACCTGTCTGCATCTGAGACTAGAGCTCTGCTGTGCAAGTACTTTGACAAGGTGTGCTATCATCAGCCTGTGGTTCAATATTTTCTTAATTGTTTTATCGTTTCAGCTGTCTGCTCCTTTGTTTAGACATGTTTGCTTGCTGGTTACACCGGCATAATTCAAAACATCAAGATTTTATGAGGAAAGCAGAGCAGTGTCAGACTTTGTAAGGTCTCAATTCATCTGTATGTTTACTAACACTTTCAACAACGTCTTCTGTAGGTGGTGTCACTGCGTGAGGAGGAACGTAAACTACAGCTTGCCCTGGCTGAGCTGGAAATGCAACTAGATGACCAGCAGAGGCAAGTGCAGTGGCTGGAGAATGCTCTCGATCGGACACGATTTGACACAGATCGCCGACTCACACAACAGCAGAAGGAACATGAACAGAACATTCAGCTCTTACTGCAGCAGTGTCGAGGTGCATTTCATAAACGTACCTTTTACAAAAATAAATTTATTTCTGCATTTTGCACATGCACTGGTTGCACTGGGTTATAAATTGGATTAAAACATAGAGTTTGGTGTTTAAAAAATAATGAAAGTGAATAGTTCTTCAACTTATTTCTATAATAAGCCATTAAAATCATAACCTTGTTTGTGCGTGTCGCCTCCACAGAGCAAATAGACGAGGGCTTGGCAGGAAGACAGAGACAGTATGAGGGGTGGATCCATAACCTCACCAAAGAGCTCAACTACTACAAGGTGGCCAATCTAGAGCTAAGCAACAAACTGAGGGAGGTCTGTGGTTTTGCCAGCCAGCCAAGGGAGCATGCCAAAGGTAAATTATCAGATCAAAGTGTTTGTCCTTTCTCATATCTACAGTCATACAGGATAATCATTGTTTTTACAGCTTTTTCAGCACAGTTGTTTAGGATATTTATACAAGAAATTTTCTTCTTTCTGTTTAAAATGACTTGAGTGTAGCTTTCCTTCCTTATAGCCTCTGACAAATCTAGTTGGTTCTTCTCTGTTTTTGTGCTGCATTATCACTAGTGCACTAACGCAAGTATGGTCTGCTTCTGAATAAACAGAACATTTTTTTTTGATAGTTAACCACAGGCTATAACTTATGATCATTTTCATTATCCATTAATCTAGCCATTATGTTTGCTTATATAAAGCAAAGCCCAAGGTAATGTCTTCATATGTCTTGTTTTGTTCAGTAAAATAGCAGCACTAATGTCAGCAGGTCTAACAGTCTTCTTTGTGCTTTCCTTCATTTGTGGCATGTGATGATAACCGAGCAGGCGTGGGCAGCATGGAGAAGCTGACCCGCAGCCCTGAGGATATCCCAGGTGGAAGGGTGTCCGGACAGCCTGACAAACCTCCCAAATCCAGGGAGGAAATGCGTGAACTGGTAAACACCCCCCTCCCATCCACATGGAGACGCTCTTCTCTCCCCACAGAGGAACCTGCTGTGATGGAAGAGTTGTGGCTTCGAGTAGCTGAGGAGGTTCCTGTTAACCGTGTAGTTCAAACTGGCACCGGGTCCTGGGGTGGGCAGACATCCCTGCCTGCAGTTAAATCTCGCCGAGAGTCACGCCGCCCCAGCCTCAATATTGGACCACTGACTCCAAACAATGCATTAATCGATGTACGGAAAAATCCCGTGTGAAAGTAAATGTATTGGTAAGATCATTCACACGGACTTGTTCTGTGGTTTCTGAAAGTTTTTTATAATTTTTTTGTTTTTGTATTTCAATTTTTATAGTGTATATATTGTGGTTTTGTAATAAACATGGACACCCACTGATTGTTATACGAAGCACTTTCACAAGGTAAAGTTTATGTTTCTGTTTCTTTCAGGATTTTGTAGGGATACCAATCATGAAATAATTTTATACTATGAGAAAATGTTCTTTTGTTGATCAAGTAAAAAGTGTTTTGACCTTCTGCAGTATTGTATATTAAATTCTTTGTACATTCTACACTCCTCTGAGTTGTTTTTTTCATGTCTGTTAATGTCAAGGCTGTGCTTTTTAGAAAAGGGGTAATTTGGCTTGTAATCCTTTTTAAACTTCTGTTGATATGGTGTGTGTTTAAGTGCAGCTGGGATCAGCAGGGGGGAGGTGGTTCTGGGAGGCCGCAGCTGACTGTTCAGCCAGAATAAAAAAATACACAAGCAGATAAAAGAAAGTGCCGTCGATAGTTTGTGTCATTTTTACCCATCAAGACAGTTGTGTTGCCATGAGTATTGCTATTAAAAGCCAGTATCTCAGCTGATGACAATCCTAATAAAAAGAAGTATGCGCCTGGATCCTGATCTTTCTTCCAGAGGGCTGGAAATAGTCACAGTTATCAATATATTTGTGCTGTTAAATATAAGCAAAAGACAAGTAAATTGGGACAAGATGGGTTAGTTTATTAGGAAGTAAACAACATTGGAGTACAAATAAAATTTAATTTGTGAGAGGGAAGTGTGGACACCATCGGAGCACTAGAGGGCAGCATATCCTCAGCATTAATTAGGAGTCCCAGAGTCTGAAACTGGGTTTCAGTGGAGAATCTCTGTTCTATAAGAGACAAACCAGATTAAGATGTTTGTGTGTAAATACAGATTGAGGCAATTTAAAACAGGTAAATAATCGATAGATGCAATAATGGCCCGGCAATTAATGCGACAATTCTTTGCATCACTCCTGCTTTTAAGTGTCCTCGTGGTGTCTGCAGTAGTACATGGCCCCGAATTATTCATACTGTCCAGAAGAACAGTCTGAAATCTTGAACCAAAGGTGACAGAACTCATCCGAGGAGGAAGGATTCAAGACTAGAAGATTCATCAGAGGAGATGAGGCATTGGGAAATATCACATACTTAACAGGTTGCAAGGAAAAAAGGACAGTTTGAGCTGTTTCATGATGTGCAGAATACAAAACATCCAAATGTGAGTGAAAGAGTTCAAGTCATTAGATACAAATTCTGGCAGCTGTAAATGTATTGAAAGGTGCAGGAAGAAATGGTTTATGAAGCAATTGTTTATTCTACTGACATGTGGTCAGTTTAAAATTAAAACATCAAGGGGCCCAAAGTTTCTCAATGCCTTTTATAAGCATTAACTTCATTTCTCTGACTTTAACCGAGGGAATGTAATGTACCATTGTTTGTGAGTTCACATACAGCTGACCATGCGTACAAATTCATGTATACCACAAGCAAAGGGTGACTGAATACACATGGCCTTCGCTGTAGGGTTACAGGTGGCAATGCATCCCTACTGTGTTACAGGTAACAGGACATGTGGAGGTTCCAGGGTGGCAGAGTCCCTCAGTCATTTGGTCAGTATCAGTACATATATACTGATAACAAAGACTGTTTCGAACATGGTGATGCAGTGTAACAAGGAATTTAAGTCATAATCTGTTAACAATTATTATGAAACTATTTATTGTTAGGAATCATATGATATTGAAATCATTTATGACATCCTGCACAGCTGAGTTGATCAATGTAACTTTGGATTAAACCTTTTTATAGTTTTCTTTTCAGACAACTCCCAGTCATGTTTTTGTATTTTTTATTTGATTTGGTTTGGTTTTCAGTTCCTGGTCCAAACTCAGAGCCTCAGAGTTTGTTAGTCATGTTTAATTATTCAGGAAATGTGGTTGAGATTTCAGTGTCTTTTGGAACAATAACAGATCATACTAAAATAATTAATTCACCCATTCAACCACCTCTCTCTCACACACATGCATTGCAACTGTAATTAAAACGGTCGTGAATGATGTTATAAATATTAGTTAACAGTACAAACATCACAAGCTGCGGCTGAACGTGTGAAAACACGCACATGCACACGCGGAGGCCACATGCGATTGGTTAACAGCGTCGGTGTGACGTCAGGGCAACCGGGAGGAGGAAGCGTTTAGAAAAAAAAAATGCAGAGAGGAGGTGAGAGGAGATCACTGGATGCTCTCACAGGGGACACAACGCAGCCTCAGGACCGCGGGCTGAAGGAAAACACACATTTACACAGAGCGGATAAAAGGCGCGTTTGTGTGGCAGAGCGCCCACATCTCTGCTCGTCTGGCGGAAACCAGCGCGGACCTGGGAGCCTGGCGGATACAAAAACACACAACCCAACAAGGATCTCTCATCCACAGATGATCCACTGACGGTGTGGGATGTATCGATCTGATCCACACGCTCACCTGTTTAGCAAACCGAGGCTGCACAGAAACTCGTGTCCTGCGCATCTGGAGCCCGAATGATGCTACACCGAGCGTCCTCGTTACAGCATGTGGATGTAATTCAGTCTCCGTGGATGCAGGAGTCATCGTGCGCGATAGAAAGTGAGTCTTTTGGAATCACGATTAGTTTCCCAGGGTCATTTATCATCCACAGGCATATTTTAATGAAAGCACTTCACTCTCAGCTTGCAGATGCACTGACCCATTATTGGACTTATTTTAGGGAGAGGGTGTTTTAAACACTATGCATTCATTTAATCATGTTGAATTCAAGTGTAATGTTATAAATACGGTTTATTGTCAAAGCCAAAGCAAATAGATTAAGTCATAGCGAATAAATGTGCAGTTTAGCCTTCAAGCTGTGAACCAAAACCAACCTCTTCACAAAGACAACGTTAGGCAGCTTATTGTGACAAGCAAGATGTAAAATCACCTACAGGCCTGATGTGTTTCACAGATCCACTCACAAAGCCTCCAATATACTGAGTCAACTTTTATTAATGTGTCCCCCTCTTTTGAAATTGGCAATTAATACATTAGACACCGTCTTGAGCTTGTTGTCTTTAGTGCGTATTCGTTTAAATTTAGGTGTGATAACTGTATTCATATTTACCTGAGTTTTCTCCTTAATATTCAGAGAAAGTGGCGCATGCCTGTTTCCCAATTAAAACGACTGACGTCAGACGCACAGACAAAGAAGCGTGAGTTCATCATGAGGTTATTTTGAGTTACCTTATTGATTATAATTTACATAAAGAAATGGACGACAGACGTTACAGTATTGTCTTTTTTCAAGTGCAGTACCTAAAGGAGAATATATACATGAGGTTCAGTATTCACTAAAGTAGTATCTGCATCATAATCACTAGTAATAGTGATGCAAGATTGCATAGCTGTAAAAGTAGTGTAAGAAAATGATGAAATATATCATATTCAGTACACATTTCTGTGAGAGACATGCACCCTGACAGTGTCCACATCCCAAAGGTGCTTAAAGATTTATACATTCACTTAATGTCAAGGTTTTGATCCCATGAAGATCATTAGAGGCTAAGCTTTGATTTAAAAATATAATTTTCAGCTGATATTAAATCATCGCATACAAAAGGAGAGGAAGGATCTGACTGTATTTAGAAACTAGCACTGTAGACGGCTTGATGTGATAATAAGTCACACTTTAGGTGGCGAAGTAAAGTGCAATAAGAGCTGCCACGTGCTGAATCTCACCCCAACTCACTATTTTCATAGCTAGTTAACATTAGTGTTAAGTAGACAAATTGCAGTTGTCCACATGAACTTGAAGCCAAACAGATCGTACATGTGAGGTGTCTATAGGTTTCACTTCTGATTTAGACACAACATTTTTTTTACTTGACTGTAAAACTAAAGATTTTTTGTATTTGGTTTTATAAAAGCAATTTTTACTTTTTAAAATCTAAATTGCCAATTGAATCTGTTGCATTCTTAAGTAAACCCTGTTTTTTTCTTTGATTTCAGGAGGCCTCAGAGTCTTTTGCTCTTGTAGCAAAGTGTACGGAGCCTGTTCCTTTCTTTGGTTATCTAGCTGTATGAGTGTTAATCATCCATCATAAAGCTAGATAACCGAAAGTAGGAATGACCTCCAAATCCTCAAGTTCCTACATTAATGAGATGAAGCAAAAAATGAAACGCTGATACAAGAGGACATCACACGTTTCCAGGTATTTTATGACAAATGCTGCTTAATCTGAACATGTATATGAATTTAAAGTTATTATTGTCACAATTAGAGTTGAAATCACTTGTCTATTCACTGATCCGTTGGTTTACAGAAATATAACTAGCAGCTTTGTTTTTCTTTCTTTTCTTTTTTAATGGATCTGGATTTTCTTACTCTTGTGTGACAATAAATTGATTCTGGAATGTGGAGCAATGGTCAGACGAAATAAGAAGTTTTATGACATGTAGGCTTTAGGAAAATGTTTCACTGTTTTTACTGTTTGAATAAAGCTTTAGATCAAGTCAAACCAACTTGATTCCCCGTATTAATTAACATACTTTTCATTTACTATACAAATGTAAATGTTTTTATATGTCCATATACTTCTATTGCTACTACATCAGTGGAACATGATGTAAAGCTAGTGGAAAATATCACAATATATGTGGGTCCTTGATGTAAATTGCATTACTTTGTAAAACAACCAGGCATGGGACTATAACTGCTGTGGCAGACAAAAAAAACACACTTCATTTTATCACAATTATTTTTAATCCAAAACATACATTTAAAGGTTTCACAGAGAACCTCATAAGGAACATGTGTACATCTTAAAAATCAAAATAAAAGCTTAATATGGTGAAGTTGTATTTAAGACAAGTGTCGGTTTGTGTTGCTCAGATGAGCCAAAAATCCACCTCCTTAAAAAGCATTGTTTTGTTATGACATTTGCTTTTGTCTTAATCACACAAATTAATATATTTTGACAGCTACTGAAATTGATATTTATTAATTTTAATCATTGGTCATAAAGATACAGATTATTTAGCAGTTATATTTTTCCATTAGTTTTAGAAATGCAATGACAAACATTTGTCTCCTCCCTTGATTGAAGCATATGACTGTGCAGGTTAGAGCTCATCCTCTCTCACTGCCAGAACATCATGCTGTATATGGATCAGCCATCTTGACAGAGTCTCCCTGCTGCCTCTAAAATGGTTGTGTTGGCACAAAGCAGGCCCGCATTAATTGGTCCATCGTTAGCTGTCTCTCAGACCCTATACTGTCTTTAAGCTTCCTGTCTTAACTCTTATTACTTGTCTCCTCTCTGGTGTGATTTCACTAACTAGAGATGTAGCTAATTAGTGAGGTCACATTTCTGAGGCCTTTTAAAGGTCAGTCAGTGAATCAGTGCACATACTGTGCACATATACTCTAACTGAACAGCAAATGAATACGTCAGTGAATCAGTGATGGACAATCTCATGACATTTGATTATACATTTGCAGGTACATTCCTGTACACCTCGGAGATCCCACTGTTGTTTCCAGTGGGAAAATAATCGTAGCGTAAAAAGTCCTGAAAGCCTATAGGGAAGTCAAGTTTACAGAAACAACACACTACACATGATCACTGATAAGCACAAGTATATTACAGGACGAAAAAGGGGGCAAAAATAAGAATACATCTGCAGATGTAAAAGTAGCTTCAGCATTATAAAGAAATTTAAACAGTTAAGGGCTGCATGTCATGTTCCACACCAACATAAAAATAAATAAACAGAAAGACCTGAAGCTAAAATGTATAAACTAATTAACAACACTCTGTATTGTCTGTGGCCTATTTCATTTGGTTATTTCTTCTTTTATGAACACAGGGCATCTCTCCACGAAAAATATTTAAGACTAGTGTTAGTTTGCATTTACAGAAATTATATAATATTTTTACCTAATATTTATTTTAAATACAGTAAGAAAAATAAAGAAATTATAATAAACATTATGGGATGTCTTCCTTTCAACTCCCCGTAACTGAAACCTTTAAGTGAGAATTAAAGATCAGAACAACGGGCCTTTACTCTGTAAACCTCATGCTCTGCTAAAATATGATGGTTCCGTGGTAATTCATGCGTTAATTACTATTGGTAGAAGTCCCGCGAGATAGTTTTCAAGGAAATAAAATATATACAAAAGTTTAGACAGAGTGTTGCAAACAGTGATGTGCGTTTTGGGGGATTAATAATTACACGTGCTTGTAAAAATTAATTTAGCTATAAAAAAGTCACGTTTTTTATAAGAAAGTCACAGTGCAAGAGCTAATTAATAAAGATTTAGAAAAGTGAAAAGAAAGCAACTTCTCTCATTTACCTTGATTTTTAAAAATCTGTCATGTTTTTCATAATTTCTCACCTTTACACACATATTCAGTGAAAACTCCCTCTTGTTGCCGGCGCTGAATTAAAAAAGTCCTTCCTCCAGCGACGACCCTCTGTCTCCTATCGTGACATTGTTGAACAGGAATAGATTAATATGAGACAGAGACAGGTTGACACAGTTCAGTACAGTGTGCAATGAAAAAAGAGACAAGAGTTATCTGACATTGTTACCGGAGCTATAGACTAGAGGTGGACATATAGAGACAATAAATGACTGAATGAATACTCTTTGCTTATAGGTCTGTTTTATCCGCAGTGCTGAAACTGAGAAATTAACCCTCATCAGAAATAAATATGCTGCAAACACGAAGGAGTGTTTATCCTACATTAGCGCTTTCTGTGGTCTCTCCGCCAGGCCATCGATGTGCCACAAAGCAGGCCTGCCAAAAAACAAAGAGTGGCCCCTCAAAGGTGGAAAATAAAGGAAACAATCACGCAACTCCCGCCGATAATGAATAGGACACAGACAAGCTCTGCATATTAACATAATTGCATAGAAACGAGGGGAGCAGAAAGAGTATTTAAAGGCGCAGCACGCAGCATGCCCCTCCATCTGCTGCTGTCTGCACGTCTGGACAACATGACCACAGTCTATTTAATTACAGGCCAAGACAATTTACAGTTGTATGCATTGTTTTATAAAATTGCAGCAGCCTATGTTACTATATATGAATTTAAATTATTCATTTTCTTGTAATATCTAAAACAATGCTGTGTGTACAGTTGCATGACAAAAATTAAAAATAATTCAGTATTGTAAAAAAAATCATTGATTTAAATCCTTCCCCACATTGTCAAGATTTAAATCCTAGTGGAGAAACAATTAGTCTTTAAAACTGCGCCAGTTTAATATACTGAGTCAAAAATGCTACAAACCTACAAAACGTGTGTGTGTTTTTAATTGTAATTGTTTTAAATTCTGACTATTAAGGATTTTGAATGAGTTTTTAAAGGCTGTTTGTGACCGAGGCAAGTGTTTGTAGCTTCTAAAAAAGGGGGGACTGTTTCTTTATTAGAAACCAGGCTGTAATTAGACAAGCATCTTGGGGGAGGAGCCCTGTGTGAAGCTTGGTGATAATATGAGCTCACACAGCAGAATACAGTCAGACTGCAGGAGCAGGTGTGTAAATCGTCCTTATTGTGTTTTATTCTAAGATTGAAATGTGCCGTATTCCTTTTCCTGGGGAGAAAGAAAATTTAGTAGACAGAATAATGTATATATATATAAAAACAATTAAATAACATGACTTATCATTCTCAGTCATTTTAAATGGTGAATTTTTCATCTAATAAATTTGTTTAGATTAAACAGATTTTGAGGAAATTTAAAAATGTGATTTTTAGTCTCATTTACATTAATAGACAAACGCACCAGGTGACCTATAACCGATATGTACACTTGAAAAGTCCAAGTGTTGTTTTCCTCCAGATGCCCAGAACACAGTGCAGCCCTCTCACAGGCTCTGGGTTGGAGCAGACCTGTTGGTAAACAGTAGCCAAAGTCCACATTATCATTCTGATCTCGGCTTTGCTCCACAATGGCTGCTTTGTGAAAGGAGCACTTGACAAAGGTCTGCCACCTCTTTTTCCCAACATTTCATATGTGAGTGGCTGCTGCAGTAAAACCCTGAGCACAGAGGATGGAACAAGGCTCCAGACCAGACATGGCAGATGCCTGCATTTGCACTGCAGTCTGGAAAAGTTGTCTCCTGGAAAAGTTGTCCTTTTGTCTTCCAGCTTCTTTATATCTGAAAGTGACTCTTTCACAGTGAGCTTATGGTCTCATGTCAGAGCTAAACGTACTGAAAAGGAACGTAGCCTTTGTGTAAAATATGTATTACACATCATTCAAATTAGCAGGAGAAACTCAGTAAAGTCCAATTCTGTGTCAAAATAAAACAGTTCTCCCATTTGCAAAGTGGTAGTCTCCTGAACTTTTAGTCTGTTAATTTATTTATTTTTTGTAAACAAAGCACATTTGTCCAAAAAAGGACAAAAAAAATTAATATGAGACAAAATATACAATTCCAAAGTACAAACAAACAAGACACAAGTTGAAAACGTGGTTTCAACTTAACGTGTAACAAATGTTGATTTGTATGTATTTGTAATTTTGTTTGTATTCGTAATTTCCCACTGTCACTTGAAGGCAACATTTAAGAATAAAAAATGTTAAATCATACATTTGAACATCTGAATCATCTTTTTTATACCTTACACTCCTTTCAGCTTCATTTGTAAAATGCTGGCGATTTGCCAAATTATATCTGCCTCAGCAACACAGACAATAAAGAGAAAACTGATCTTAGAATATCGGGATTTTTTAATTTGGTCACAGCCAAATGAAGTTTATAGGAATTTGTAAAAAAAAGTAACATCAGCAAAAGGAAAAGACAAAGGAAAATAAATATGGTTGATCAGAGCTTGGTATGAGAGAGTGGACACACTTAGTGTCTTTTTGTGGGCTGGATAATTTGTCATGAGGCAGGCAGCGTGTTAACAGAGAAGGATATTCAAATACAATACAGATCGGCCTCTGATTAGCTCTGTCTGGTGTGAGGTGTAACAGTTCGGTAAAGGAGGACAAGTGATGGATGATGATGCTGGAATGTTTTTTTTTTCACCACTAGGCTTTGCATTTGCAACAAACAAAGCCCTGATTTCACAGTATACAAGAACGACGATGGTATTGCTGTCCTGGTCCAAATAGGGCAAATGATCTCATACCTGTATAGAACAGGGATGACTGAGAGGACTCCTAAAGGCAAGTCATTGTGTGTTTTACATCCCTGCAGCCCCCTGTTCCCCCCACCAGGATACTACAGCTGCAATCCTGACTTAATCTGGGGATAAACACGATTATCCTGCTATGGCTTGTTCTTGGCTTTGTAACAGCGACAGGGGACGTTTCACAGCTCCTTTTTCCCATGGTCGAGTGGGTCTGAGCAGCTAAGACCCCTGATGTGGACCAGTTACCATTCATCAGCCTCAGACAGGAGCTAACAGGCACGTCACACTGATCCCGAGGCAAAAAAAGATAAACACTGAATGTTAAATTTATTGATTATCTCATCTCAAAAGATCCATGTGTAACTTTGCTGTTCTCATAGATACGGTTTTACTGAATTAGAGATATGATAAGCAGTTCTTGTGCACACAAGCGAAAGGATAAAAAGTATAATCTCCTCTGTGCTATTATTATAGCATGTAGTAGCATATTGGTGATTAGCATATATTTGTATTTATTTAGAAATTTGATGTTTTTAAATAAAACTGCCCAGTAATATTATTTCTTTTAGTTTTAAACATGGTTTACACTTCAGATTTTCAAGTTTGTAACACATACAACTATTTAATAAACCAAACCATGGGACAGAAATCCTTCCTAAATGATTTCCATTCTTCCCCGCCAGTCGTTCAGACAAGTCAGTCAAGTTCAAGTTCACCAGGGTAGACATGTCTCGACTCTTCATTCACTTCTGTCGACATCTCCTCCTCCTTGTGCTCCCTCCCTCC
>OMLM01009795.1:0-72937 GCA_900302695.1 Helostoma temminkii | reverse complement strand
GGTGAATACTGATTGTATTGAGTAGTACTCACTGGTGTAGATGGGGAGTAGGGGTCGGAACTAATCTGCCGGCTGACTAAACCAGGAAGGCGAGTGGCAGATTCGCCGGTGAGTAGGGACTGAAGCAGAGCGGCGGGAACTACTTCCCGCCGCCGAAATTAAAAACAGTACACAGAGAGAGAGAGAGGGGGTAGGTCCATATATTTATAAAGCGGCGTTAATATCTGTTCCTAGGTCGAGGGAAGAGCAAACAACAGGCCAGTCCACAATTCAACAAACAGTAGCCATTAAACACAGTCCAGGTCGAGCCAGGGAAATCCACACAAGCAGAACAGAACAGGAGTGAGGGTCGGAGAAGGCAGAAGCAGGTCCAAAAACAGAGAGTGCAAGAACAAACAGGAAAACAGGTTGAGGGAAAGCAACTCACTGTTCTGTAGGGGTTGAGGCAGAGGCAGAATGTCAGGACGGTCCAAGTCGGTCTCAGGATAAGCAATTTAGTAATAACGCTGGATAGCAATCAAACAGGGTGCAAGAAAGACTATCTGGCGGGGGGCGGAGACAACCGGACCTGCTTATAAAGGGGAGGAGAAACCAGGTGTTAGCATTTAGCAATCAGTGAGCCCCTGATCCGGTGGGGGGGGGAACAAGGAACGGATCGACCAAGGGAAAGAGGGACAGACAGGCTGGAGGAGCGGAAACCATCACACTTGTTGGCTGATTTTTCTTCACTTTCTGGTCCAACTCATTCCAAACCATCTCAACTGGGTTCAGATTGGGTGATTGTGGAGGCCTGGTCATCTGATGCAGCACTGCATCATTCTCCATCTTGGACACACAGTTCTTACAGAACCTAGAGGTGTGTATGGGGTAACTGTCCTGTTGGAAAACAATTTATGGTTCTACTAAAGGCAAACAAGATGGCATGCCATGTTGCTGCAAAATGTTGTGGTAGCCATGCTGGTTAAGTGTGTTCTCAATATTAACTAAGCTACTGTCACCAGCAAAGCACCCCCACACCATCACACCTCCTCCTCCATGCTGGGAACCACAGATTCAAGGACTGACTACGTCTGACAAAGACACAGTGGTTAGAACCAAAAATCTTAAATTTGGTCTCATCAGACCAAAGGACAGTTTTTGACTGACTGACCTGCATTTCCTGAAGTAGTGATGGCCTGTTTTGTCTCTTTGCTTAACTGAATGCTTTTTTGCTATAATATGGATTTGTCCAGTAATCATAGTATTACTAATAGGGTTAAGTCACAAATTCATTTTTAAAAAGAAAGATAGTGTAATTTCAGTGTCTTCAGTATTATACACAATGTCATAAATGATAATGGGAAAACACTGAGAGAGAAGTTGTGTGAAAAACTTTTGGCAGTGTATTGTTTAGCATTTCTTCAAAAAGAATTTCAAATTTAGAAATCCCCCAAAATGAATATGAATAATCCAAAAATAATTTTTAATAGGTTGATTTGTGGACAAATAATAACCGTGATGGTGTTTTCAGACGTGTACCTGAGCCTGTGTAGTGATTTCCACCACAGAATCATGTCAGTATTGGTGTTCAGCCTTAGGATACAGTTTCTGCAGAGTTTTTGCAGTACATAACATACTTACAGATTCAGATGATGAAGTGTATGTATGTAGTGTGAAGGACAAATGGATTCTAACTGGTATGGTGGCGAGGATTGAAGCTATGAAAAACTCATTCCTCCTTCCATTAGTTGTTGCTTTAAGAGGCCATGTGAATCACATTTCTAAAGAAAAATACTGGCTGAGCTGCATAAGAACTCATTAAATCTAGTTGCTGTAGGCAGCATGAAAAGTACGACCTGCGATTCAAATTATACCCTCACCGTGGTTTGAATATTGAGGTGTAAGCGTTCTCTGTGGCAGCAAAGGATATAAACAACGCGATGGAGAAAAAAAAAACATTTGCACAATGCAATTTCCAAGGTTTAGGGTAATGCACTGATTTGTCTTGGAGATGGAGCCAATAATAACGTGAACACATGGAGTTAGATCACATATATTTAGCCTCTTTAATTTCACAGTGATGGGTGATGTGACACAAACATGCAATGTTTGCAGCAGCTCCAGAGGCAATAACCTTCTGAATGAATGTGAAAGTCACGCTGCCTTTTCAGGCTTGTTTCGAATCAAATTATTTTACTGAGCAAGCTTAGGCAAGGACGACACAGCAAAGAGGAATACAATTCTGCAGGTGACTACTTTATAAAGCTATCACTGCTGATTGACAAGATATGATTTGGTCAGTGTAGAAGGACTGTAGATGAATCTGTGCTGATAAATGTTTCTAGATGTTTCAAAATGAGTTAATAGGATGTCTATATAACCAAAAATTGGTTCATTACAAAATCAGGCCAACTATACAGTACATAAGGTTAATAGTGCAGCATCTAAATATTTATGACGAGTGATTGTGGAAGCCATCAAAACACATTTGATGCAGTGTTTCAATAAATATATTGAAATATGTGCCCTGGTTTCCAAAATTAACAGCCTGGTGTCAGTTATATGTTGTTATTTGTAGATTCTCAGTCATCCAGGTGAGATGATTTAAAACTGGACTAGCTTCTGTGTGTGAGGAAAGTTCAAAGCAGTTGTCACTTTATGGTTTTGTTGACAGAAATTAAATTGAAATAAGCGATTTAAACGTCATTTCTGGAGTTTCTTTTAATGACATCACCAGGGTTCTTCAACATACAGTCTCTCCTGTCAAAACCACCAGTTTTAATGATTTCTGATTCATTTCTGACATATTATATTTTGTTGTGTCATTTTAGTACAGTGGATGCATCTGAATACTACAGGATGCATGATCCATAGCAAACCTTGTCACACAGAAAAGACTATGTGATTGGATGTGTTTTTGCTAAAATGCACCCTCAGAGGTGTAGTTAGCTCTGTGGATGTTCTACGTCCACATGCTCCACTGATCATATGTTAAAATGAGATTCAGACTAATCCAAGTTGTAGAGGTGCTGGAAGAATAAGCAGCTAAAGGTTGTGATGCATTTGAAGGCAACAGGACAAATCCAGCCTCTCCTACCTACGATCTTAACAAGGACCTTTCTGAGGCTGCTGATCTGTATGTTACATGCTGCCTTTCTTCACCTCTGTGTCTTTACTGCTATCATCTCATCATATCTCTCCATCCTGACTTACCTCCCTGCTCC
This sequence comes from Helostoma temminkii, assembly GCA_900302695.1. NCBI lineage: Eukaryota > Metazoa > Chordata > Actinopteri > Anabantiformes > Helostomatidae > Helostoma > Helostoma temminkii. The sequence goes on along the minus strand of OMLM01009795.1, from coordinate 69,734 downwards.
TTTGCTGCCAGATTCTTGTTATCGCTTTCACTTGTCCATGTCTGCCTCCCCTGTCCATGGTTCAACTTTGTGGCTTAAAGGATTTTTAACCTTTCTCTGATCTGCTTTTCCTTTGATTCCTCTTTCTCCTTTTGATTGTTTGAGTTGCTGCCTGTGAGTCAGCCAGTAGGGGTAAAATAGGAAGGCAGCTGAGGGATTCCACCTGGGGCACAACACCAGCGAATGTGTGTGTGTGTTGTTGAGTGTAAATCTGAGGCAAGAGCACTGAGCAGAAGGGATGGATTTAAAAGTGTGTCTCTAACTTTTGCATTAGGATTTTGAGCATGTATACATTGAGTGTGTGTGTGTGTGTGTGTGTGTGTGTGTGTGTGTGTGTGTGTGTGTGCGTGTGCACTTTTAAACTTATATAGAAATGATGAGAGGAAGTCTGGCTGTGGATCCAGATGTGTACTACAATAAAGTAAAAGTGCTCTATCTCAATTTCAGGTCTCTGAACTCTGTTGAATCAATGTGTATGAATGTGTATATCTATACATACTTTATGTGTTCTAATAATTCTGAATGGAAAATTAGGGACATTCAAGCAATCTGCACTCTCACTGAAGCCCTTTACACCCCGCTGTATGGGGGAGAAGTTAGCCCGCTCGTTAATTAAAATCTGTTGAAATCTGACACATGCACTTAAACATCTTCACAACATAGGCTCAAATATAGTTGCTACTATTTAAGTGTGTTTATGGAGAAATGAATACTGAAATATAGCGTCCAGTCATAAATGAAGTTTCAGGGTTTCCTTCTGTGTGGTTCAGTCCACTGCTCATATGTTCCCACCCAGCCCTCAATAATTACACTGTGATTATGTCACCAATGTTTATTTTGGATTGTGATTTACTTGACTAAAATGCACATGCAGCCAATTTTAGTAAAGAAAGTACAACAGGGTTTGTCTGTGATGTATTTGAATTATTTTTGTCCTGGATTTTTAATTATTATATCTACATAGTGTTTATTTAGATAATATTATGTGTTACTCTTCGAAGTTTTATGATCAGTTAGAAATGTTTGTGCAAGTTGAAGCTGTGCTAATACAATTGCAAAAGGGTTTTTAAATTATCAATTAGACTTTAGAAGTTAAAAATAATTGTCATTTACAAATACATGTCATTGTGACAATGACAACGAGGACTCATGTTTGCTGATACTTTTTAGAAACACCAGTTTCCAGGTATGCTGGTCATTTACAACAATAATCACAAAAACAGTGAAGGCAGTCTGATGTTAGAAACGTCTGTGTTTTTGAAAGAAAAGCTGGCAAGAAGCTGACTCTATATTTTACAGGCATTTAGAGGATAAAGCTGTCATGTTTGTGGTGTAGTTACTATGGTTACAGGCATTATTCTTGTTTACCATGAAGCCAGTGGAAATTTTCTGTCCCTCTGACATGTTTGCCTTATTCAGAACCACAGTGCATAAATCACATTTTGCTGTTATATAATGAAGATTTAATAAATTCTATTTTTTTAACCTAAAATTTAACATTACTGTTGTTTGAATATGATTTATTGAGAAATTGGTAAACCTCTGTATTAATGGCCAGGGCTACAGTTGGAAACAGGATAAACAAAGTAAACAATTTTCAACAGAATTTTCTAAATATGTACTGAAAATATTTACAAAATCATTTCCACCAACTGCAGCAGTAAAACCACATTAATAATACACAACCATGTTGCTTTCTGTGCTCTCCACACATCGAAGTACTGATGGTAATGGGGGATAGAGACATTTCCAGAACCAACAGTGGGTGATGGGACATCTGTGTTTCATATACTGTAGAAAAGAAATGAGGATTAGCTCCAGCCTTCCATGACCCTAAAGTGGATAGGCAGTTTAGGAAAAAGATGGAAATGGAGCTCTGAAATAGCATGGTTTCTGCCTTGATAAAATGTGTGTGTGCTGAGACATTAAGAAGATCCTGGCTAAAACCCAATAGATTGAGACACGCGCCCGTCTGTGAAGAATCATCTCGTTGGATACAATTTGGTGCAAAACCACACAGCTGGGACAATAACACACTTCATTATCCAACCGGGGAACCTTTCAAGAACTGCTCAGGGACCCCAGAACCCACTTTCTGATTTGAAGAATACTGTGAAATAAATGCAATAATCATTGCTTGTTTTCCCTGTATACATCAGAATCTCTACTGAATCTGTTCTGGTGAAACGTACACTATAGTAAAACACAGTTTACCAGCCATGTTCACACAATGATTCTTTCTCATCCAGTTAGACCTATGACATGAAAAATCTCAGAACCTAATTGATTTACAGTCCCAGTTACATTAGGCACAAAAAATAAAACTGAATGCAAAGATTAAATCACATACCCTTATTTTATTCCTACTAGAACATAGACAGGACCATGTTTCCCGTGGCGTAGCAGCCTAGCTTCTTTTAACAATAGTCTAATTGTCTGGGAACTGAGGAGACTTGCTGGAGTCATGGGTCTTCATTGTTGGTAAAAGGTTTTGACTGCAGAGAGGCCAGTTCATCAACTGGACTCTTATACTGTATCTATGACAACTACATGGCTTTATAGTAGGTGGTTTAGCACTGTCCTGCTGAAATATGCTAAGAAATACATCTAGATAGGAGCATGTGCTGCACTAAAATGTGGTTATATCTTTCAGCATTGATGGTGCCCTTTCTATGGGCACGGTATCCATATCCATTCCTTAGTGCCTGGAAGGCCCCTTTCATCTTTAGTCTGGAGGTAGCACCCATAGTTTTAAAAAACAATGTCAAATTTTATTTTGGTTGACCACAGAACATTTTTCACTTTGCCACAGACAAGTTTAATTGATCTTTGGCCCAGAGAAGATGACAGTTTCAGGATCAAGTTTATGATCAAGCATGGGCCCCTTTTAACTTGAGCCCATGCAGCAATGTCCATCACTGCCTGTTTATAATGCATTGGTGTCTTAGCATTTCTGAAATATCCCTTTACAAATAACATGCTTTTTTACTGGATTCTCAGAATCTTTTGATTATAATATTTATTGGAGATGATGATATACTAAGTCTTTGCAATTTTACGTTAAGAAACATTATTCTGAAAATAAACATTTTCTTAATTGTTTAAACATTTTGCTATGTTCTATTGTGAATACAATATGGGTTTATGAGATTTGCAAATCATTGCATTCTGTGTTTATGTAGATTTAATACAGGGTTCTAACTTTTGGAATTAGAATTGTATATTCTGATCAAGAAGCAGATCAATGGAAAAAAACTTATTTTTTGTAAAAACTAAATTTCAGAGTACAATAAAATTATTTGGTCTGCTACTATATATTAATAAAGTTATATGTTAATAAATTTATAAAAATTAGTCAAGGCCCATAATACCAGTCTAATCTTGTGATGCATTTGTCAGTACCTCAGTACAACTCCTCCCATGCACCCATGAATGTAATGGAATTATATTATAATAAATTGTAATAATATCACAAGTCATAACTGCTGACACATTTTGTCTATTAATAAACACTTAAAAATATTCTCATGCTGTACCTGAGTGGAACTACATAATCTATGCTGCATTATCTTTGATAATGAGTGTTGGAACCAATCCCAACTGTCATCGGGTGAGAGGCGGGGTACGCACTGGAAAGAACACCAGTCTATCACAAGGCCACAAGAGACAGACAACCATTAATGCTGACATTCACACCTACAGGCAATGTAGAGTCACCAGTTAAACTACCTGAATGTCTTTGGACTGTGGGAGGAAACCAGAGTACCCTGAGGAAAGCCAAGCAGGAACATGCAAATTCCACAGCCCATTTGTGGGCCCTGTAACTGAGGCATGACTCAGCCTAGCTACATTATAATTTGTGTGTAAACTTTTTAATTTTATACTTTTAGAAACACTTTAGTGTCTAAATGGAGACTGACCATTGTTATGCCTCTGTGCTGGCGACAGGTGTGGGAGGAGGCATTGTATGTTGTTTGTCATTCCCATTCTTGGACACAAGGTTGAACTGATTAGATTTTGGGGGTCAAAGGTTAAGGTAAAGTCTTGCGTGTTCCATTCTTGTCAAAGTTGTATCTCAGAAATGTCTGTAGAAAATGTTTACATCAGGCACAATCATTCACTCATGCATAAACCAAGTGATATGCATGTAAGCCACAACTTGACTGGTCGGCAGAGGTATAAAACCATAATGTACTTTTATGTAAAGGCCTGGATCCTCATCAGTGTTGATTTTCTTGAAGGACCTAGGAGCACCAGTAAGGCTGCAACCAGTGTTACCACACTTTGTAGCTTCTTCCCTTCAGCTCACAGTCTGTCTTGTTGACACTAGTGTTTTCTGTTTCTGTGGTATTTTTGGCACCAGCAGCACTGCTGTCACTGTCATTTGTAGCAGTCTGAAGAGGAGACAGACAGCAGTTGTTCAGGTGAGAGCGCAGATAAAGAGCTCAGCCAGGCGAGGATATTCTTTCTGCCTCAGATTACTTTCTCTACCTCCGCCTCTCCTTGTCTAATTCTTATTGCATTCTCTTGTTCCCGTGCTTCTCCTTTTTGTTAGTTTTTATCTTGTGTGAGTGTGCTGTCTTTGTGAAGCCCTGCTATGACTGACAATCATCATGTTTCCACATTCATACTGTGCAAAACAAGTCGATTAAGATTAGCTCCACAGTCTGAGCTCAAGATCACCTTTTAAAATTTTAAATAGAGATAATCCATGTACCTAGTGCCAATATGGGATTTATTTATTTTTGTTCTTGTTGAAGGATGTCCATATAGATTTGTTTTAGGTGATGATTTCATTTTATTTAATCCTTTTTTCCTTTATCTTGTATATTACATATCACATAAGCAACACAGATAACACAGATATTATTCCACTGTTAGCATACACTCTGAACAGATGGAGCAGGGAGGTACCTTATTGTAATGTGCTTTTATGACCCATGCCAAACATTACATAATGTTTTTAAAATAACAGTTTATTTAATAATTGTTTAGTCATAAGTAAATCTTACAAGACTAAGGATAAAATTGAATATATATTAGAATTTGTATGTAGCAAGGAAGAGACGAGCAGAGCAGAGCAGAGCAGAGCCATCTAGTCCACTGCAGAGGTCAGCAGAACTGACTGACTGAAACACAGAAATGACTGAAATAATGTTCAGTCCAATTTTCAGACAATTAGCAAATTTTAGGAACTTTTATGTCTCTGTGCTGGCAATAGTTGTGCCTGGAGGCATTATGTTTTCAGTTTCAGTGCATCCGTTTATCCATGTCTACCTTTTTTATACCAACACAGAAAACAGGACAAGACGAAGAGTGAGCCTTGTTTATATATAGCATGTGTGTAAATGAACATGAGAGGTTGGTTACAAAATATACCAAATAAATACAGCACATACAGTCTACTAACAACACAATATGGTAGGTATAGGGGGTTATGGTATTGTGTCCACTATGAACGATTGGCAATAAAGTGTAAGGTGTGCGTGTTGTATTAGCTCAGTTGTGACTGGCTGATATTATCACGCAACAGGTAGTAAAATGCTTTTTCTGCCTGAAAAGCACAAATTTTTAGTTATAGTCATTGTTGAAAGATCAGCATACTAATACTGTATACATATACATACATAAATACTTAATGCAGAAGTGTGAAACTTACATCATTTTTCATTTTTATGCAGAAACAGAACATTTTAGAAGATTAATTTAACGTAACACTGTACAGTATACGGTGTGTTCAAATGCCAGTAGAAAACAGCTGAACAAGGAAATGAGGCAGTGTACTTGGTCGTCATTCCCAACGTGTTGGAAATGTGAATACAGCTATGTATTGTGAAATTGTATTTGGACACTCTTGGTCCTGCTATACCTTCACTGTTCCTTAGCGTCTTTTTTGTTCTACCTGTTCTGTCATTGTATTTTGGTATGCAGTACCTCACTGTGATGGCCATACCTAATGAGCGATTGTTGCACTTAGGTGACTGAGCGCGATGGCATAAACCACCTTCCCATTCACACTTCTGTGCTCTAACAGGCAATTATTCAAAGAAAGGAGAGTGTAGGGCCACCAAGATTTTGCCCTTCCTAGATGTAATTAATTCTAAGTGTCGACACTGCAAATGATCCTCTTCCAGCACACATTGGTATGCATGCTCAAACGAAGTGCTATGGACAAAAATCAAATTCTCTAAGGACACCTATCCTTCTGGTTGGAAAATTACAGCCATCTGTCACATGTCATAACACTGATTAAGAGGTATGACTCTTCACAGGTGGAATGCAAGTTTCTTTCATTAGAAATACCAATCATTAGTAGACTCCCCATCTGCTTTTGATTCACTTTTTTATCCCTAACTTTGTAACAAAGGTTTCATTGTTGGCTTGCTACTCATTAACATTCACAAACAACATCTCCTTTAATCATATTCATAGTAGATTTACTAAAAGCACTCTCATTAGTATTTTCTGCATCCATATCATATGATGATATTAAAGCTAATGTAGGCTGTTAAGAGATATCATTTCCTTTTACTATGATATTTAGTTTTTTCAAGAATTTTATTGATAAACACACTCGTGCTGTATAGCATAGGCTCATATTTAGTGCTGTAGTTGTTGTAGAGTGGTAGGAATATTTAGTTTAGCTCTGAGCAATAGCACAACAACAGACAGTGGTATGTGGATCCCCACGCTGGTAACTACCACCTGGCCAAACAAATACAAATCGACATCCTCCTGAATCTCATGTGCAGCGTATATTTTCTCCTGGACCTCAAATAACTGGATGGTGATGTTAGAACATTTTGTATGAGATCACCCAAATTTTAAGTGAGCAAAAGTATCAGACCATATAGTTTTCAGATAAAGTCAATAAAACTTTGCCAGTCTAAAACCCTCTGATGAAGTTGGGAGTGTGTTAGCAGATGTTTTTGTAAGCAACTGAATTTATGTTGCTGCTACCATCATGTGTTATATTATCACATTCGAGCCATGATGCTGCCTTCACAATGCTTCACAGATGAGTTAGATCATGAGCAGATCCTTTCTTCTTCCACATGTTGGTCTTTCCATCACTTTGGTAGAGGTTAATCTTGTTATCATCAGCCTATAAAACTTATTTCATGCTGCTACTTTCTGTAAATTCCAACCTGACATTCTGATTCTATACTCATAAGGGGTTTGCGTGTTGTGTTATGGTCTCTGTATTTATACCCATGGAATTTTCTTTGACTAGTGGCTTGTGATACTTTCATCCCTGCTTGGTTGAGGCTGATGTTCATGTTTTTCTTCAAAGCTCTGACAATATTTCTGTCTTCAGCCGTTATTGTTTTCCTTGGCTGGCCTACTTGTGCACGTTGCTCAGTAGACCAGTGTTTTATTTATTTTTCTGGACATTCTAAATTGTTGTATAAACTATGCCAAATATTAATGCATTGCCTGTTAGATACTTTTTCCCACTTTCTGAGATTCATTATGACCTGATACAAAATGGCACTATTTCCAGCCGGCCCCTACAGCCCAGAGATTTGGATTTTGGATAAGGGACTAACCTGTGTTCTGGATAACTTCTCTGGAACCGACCCTGTTTGTGAATCTAAACTTGCCTTGTGGGAATCTAAACTGTGTGATTAACCGGACCTGTTTAAATTGAATAAGGAGGTTCATCTCCTGTCTGAACCTGTTATGATTTCTGAACCTCTTATTATCAGCTCTGAACCTGTCTATTCTAAACATGAACCTGACTATTCTGAAGTGGACAGTTTTATTTGTGGCCTTTGGATATTCTGAACTAGCTTAGTCACAATTCTCCAAGAGATATGCATGATTAGTGACCTTTCTCTCTGTCAATCCTGTTTGGTGCTTGTGTTAACTTTCTGTACAATCCAGACCATGTGTTGCCTTGATCTTCTCCTTGGAAGTGACATCACCTACCCCGATCATCTGCACTTCCTGTTTCCAGTTTCTCCAGACATCAGTCACCATATTTCCCAGTTCAGTTTTTGACAGTTCTGCAAATGAGTGCATGTGTTTTAACAACCAGAACCTCTGCATCTGACCCTTGTTAAAAATCTGTCTCCTGTGTTCAGGTATCCAGTCACCTTACCTGCACATCCAGCCTCCGACAATTCACCTGTTCCTATTCTGGTTCCTCCATCCCCTTACCTGCCAACACCAGCCTTAGGTTTTTAATAAACACTCTTTTACCCCATTAGGAGTTTGCCCAGTGTCGGTCCTTAACTGACAATGTTACACAAAAGGAGCCATGTTTTGAATTCTTAATACATCGGGTATTGTATGAATAGTATGCATACTATCAAATAAACTGATTAAAGTTCAAATGAGCCCAAAACACTAGAATGACACCACTGTAAAAATACTGTGTGCTCAGCTCTAATTTAGAATGGGAACAACTGGGATCCCCTCTACCTCATCTACCACCTTACACCTCACATTTTCTAAAAACCTATTGTCAATCATGTTCTCTTAAATCATCACAATGATGTTCCCAAATGAAATGACAAGACCATTTTTGCTCTTGATTTGTTATATATTTTTGTAGGCATCCTCAAGAATGGGCCATTTTATTTTCTACTTTATCTGGATAAAACTACTAATAAAATTTTTAAGTTGGTTTTGCACCAATATTTATCGATTGCAATATTTTACCCTATAGCCATTCAAATTCTTTATTTTGTTCTGCAGTCAGTTTGCAAGTTATCACATACGCACATAACCAAGGTTCCTTATTCACTGGACACAATTTGAAAATGTGAATGAAATAAAACAGCTTGTATAACTGCTTCACAAAACATTGAAATAAACATTACATATCTTCTATATACTGTATAAAACAAATGGCCAGTTAATTCGGCACCACACGTACAGTTGGTGCATTGCGGCCTACAAACAGTCTTTACATGTACAAATCTTGCACATGCACATCTATAGAGAGTTTATTATGATGTTAATAGAATGGACTGTTGATGGAATTTACACCATGGATACTGTAGTGAATAGTAGTTTAAAAGAAACAAATGCTAAACAAAGAAAAAAGTTGGAATCAACAGTTTATTGAATATCTCAGTAGCATAAATCTAAAGATTATAGATTGCACAACATACAACAAAATATTAACTTGGCAACCAGGGCAAATGTTTAGTGGTCTTAGTGCTGTAATGGTCTAAACTTGTTTGTGAAATTTGAGTGGATAAGAGGCTTGATTCAGCATAAAGGGCACTGGATTGCATATTGTAGCATCAAAAAGTGCAATCTTTGTATTTCTACTGCTGCCCTGCACCTCCAACAGCTATTACCTTGGTTGTAATGTAAATCTAAAAATACAAAATAATGTTGTTGGTTTTCATACAGTATATGGATGATTCTGGTCTTGGTATTGAATCAGAATTAAAGAGGGAATACAGTTTCCTGTACTGCCACTGACTGATGGAAATGGACACTGTGCACAGCACACAGAATGAACAATATTCAAAAACTAAATCTGCAGAACTTCAACAGAAAAAGTTGTAAAGATTTTGTTTTCTCAGGAGTTTCTCCATCTGTTCTTCTACATTAGCCTGTCTTCCCTTCAAGAACTCATGCCCCAGAATGTCCTCTGCCCTAACCCCTTCTCCACATGATTCCTACTCTCTCACCCATATTTGTGTAGGTATATCGGAGTGGCTGAGGTCTATGGATCTGTTTGCCGGCAAGTAATGTCCTCTGTACATGTTGATGTGCTGCAAGTAAAAAGATCTCCCTAAAACATTTATTTAACATAGAACTTTAATGAAGAGGAAGGGTTAGTGAGACGTTGCCTCAGTGTTCTCAGCAAAGCCATGTGTGAGTGTGTGTGTGTGTGTGTGTGTGTGTGTGTGTGTGAGCACACACAAGAGAGGGAGACACAGGAGAGAAGGAAAGTGAGTCTTATGGCTGCATAGACGGATCATCATGCAAAATTCATGGCCAGGGGAAAATCAGACACTGCTGTCGAGGGACAGGAGGTGAGAAAGGATGAGAGAGCTGTGGAGGGGGACGGGAGGGAGATGAGGAGGAATGGATAGAGGATAATGTGGGTGGAAAAAGCGGAGGAGGAGGAGAGGGTGAAGAAGGATGGGCAGAAGGGGCCGAATAGATAAAATGCAATGTGCAAGAGATGAGCACAGAGCAGAGGAGCTGGCCTGGTGCAGAAAAGAGAACAGAGCAAATGCAAGGACACACTGGAAGTATTACTTCAGGTGCAGTATTCTTTACCTGTACATTGCTTTAAGAATTAAGGCAACACTTAAATAATTCATTTATAAAGATACAATGCATGACTTATGTTATCAATCAGTGGGTGGTGTCCATGGAGTCTCCTCTCAGACCTGGATCAGGACATCACCGAGTTCCTGGACAGTCTGTGGTGGCACTTGGTGGCAAGGGATGTATGGTACAGAATGGCCCATAGGTGCAGGGGACTATGAAGGCCACTCAGTGGCATCAATGCATTTGTCATCCAGAAACTGCCTACTCACTCTGGCCACATGAGGCCAGGCATTGTTCTGCACCAAGAGAAACCCATGGTCCACTGCACCAGCTGACCTCACAGCAGTCAGGGTACCCTTGGCTATGACCTGGAAGTGTATGCAGCCCTCCATGGAAATGCCTCCCCAGACCCTCAGTGACCCACCACCAAATCAATCATTTATTTTTAAACTTTGTTTTTAAAAAAAGCTTCTCTATGCTTTGTGTGCATGTGTTGTCCATCTGTGTGCTGTTGATAACTTGAGCTTGTCTAAGCAGCAGAATGGAAGACTGGATCAGGATATATATTTTAATTTCAATTATTAAGTATAGAGTGTGGTAGATACTTCAGTTACATTTACACTGTTTGTAATAATATGCTTATTTTTGAGGTTTCATAAAGTCAAATTTGGATGTATATTATGATGTAGATTGTTTCCTGTCCAAGTGAGCCTGAATTGAAACCTCCAGTAGGTTAAGGATGCTCCAGATGCATTAACTAAATCTGAACCCTATAAACCATCTTTGTTGTTAATTTATCATCCATTCATTCATCCATTATCTTCTGCTTATCCAGAGTCAGGTCAAAGTGGCAACAGGATTTTCAGACACTCTTATACCTAGCAACCTTTTCCAGCTCCTCCAGCAGGATTCCAAGGGCGTTCCCAGGCTGGATGAGATATATAATCTCACTATCATGTTCAGGGTGTCTTACCAGCTGGACATGCCTGGCAGAGCTCGAATGAAAGGCACCCAGGTAGCATTCTAACCAGATGCCTGAACCACCTCAATTGGCACCTTTCAACACAAAGGAGCAGCCACTCTACTCGCAGCTCCCTCTGGATATCTGAACTCTTATCTGTATGGCTAAGTGTGGCCACCGGCCAAATCATTGTAACCTGGGGACTGCCGAAAATAATGCAGTCTAGACCACAGACCACTTAACTGGGAGTTTGCCTTCTGGCACATGTCTATCTTCACTACAGTATTTCAGTTCAACGTCAGTAACACTGAAGCTGCACCAATCCACCTGTCAGTGTGAAACTCCATTTTACCCTCACTTGTGAACGAGATTCCAACATACTTGAAGTGCGTCACTTGGGGAAGCGAAGAGAGCAATTCAACAGCTCACCACATGGTTAATGCAGGGTGCATCATATATATAAATTATATTGTTGCTGTACAGACCTTTCCCTACTGAAAACCTTCAATTCCTGGTTCTTTTTTAGCCATACAGTATGTAACAAGCAAATGCTAAAAGGGAAATACAGATGTCAATTATTTGTGTCATATATGGGTTCTTCATAATCTTATTTCCAATCACAGAATGTTTTTCCCAGTCTCAGAGCTAGAAGACATGTGAAGGTAAGACTTTGAATTCAGTCCTAGTTCAGTAGCCTCATTTTCTTATTTTGTGCTTTACCAGCCTCTACATCTGCTACTGGAGTCTTACATTTGATTCTGTATGCATCGCTACCCCCTTTGCTTGCTGTTTGTAATGTTATGTACACACATATTCACATCAATATACACACAAAAGGGCCCTCATATAAAATATCTCTGGAGACCCAGAGGAAGAAATCAACTATTTATGGAAATCAGTGAGTAGGGAAAATGTTGCTTTCAGAAACTCCCCAAGTCACCAAAGTCAGTGTCAGTATTTTGCTATTCTTATGGAAAAATTTAAATCTATATCTTTTCAGAAGACATTCAAAACTCTCATTTAGACAAATGCAAAACACTACTGGCACCCTTGAGTTGTACCCTGGTAGCACTAACATAGTGTAATAGTGGGGGTAACATTTTGAAAACAACAAGGTAGTACTGGGGTAATATCAAAGTAATAGCATGGTAATAAGTAGGATAATACCCTGTTAATAAACAGGTAAGAATATGTGTAATAACAACACTACTAGCTGCAGTAATTTATTGTGAAAATTGGGCCCTTTATTAAAAGCTTTAATCAAAGAATTTTATTAATAATTATTTATGATTTAACATTTTTTAATAACCTTATCTGTTATGAAAACAACACTCTTGCAACACAAAATTATCCTCATTTTACTTCCCACTTTGTATGTTAATAACATTTCGGAGACCTTCACACATTCAGAGGTACACAATGCATTTACATTTATGTAGATTTTTAATTAAACTTCTTTAGATGAAATGTTTTATTTGCAGACCGTGAAGCACACATTTGTGAATAACTTCTAGATTTTTACTTTAGAACTATTTGAGTAAAGTATCAAAGGTGTTTACACTGCCTCCTATCTCCCTCACATCACCTCTGCTTCTGCCACTACCTGCTTTTATCAAACTCCCACTACAGGCCATAACTTGACAGGCACTGCAACCTAATGAACATTAATTCTGTAGAAACTGCCCCTGTACTTTCTTCCCTTACCTTTAACGCTCTCTTTAGCCAGCAGATATGTACTGACCATCCCTTCACCCTGTCATTCCCCATCCAACTAAAGGATGAATCATCGCCCACCAGTGGACCATTAAATCCCAATCAGACACTAACTTGGAGTCACATTATGACTACAAACTCTTCTATCTGCAGAACACATATGAAAAACCACTCCTCCTTACTTTATTTAACAACCTGAAGTGGTCATCTGTCAACAACTGAGTTTTGCCTTCATGCACCCCTGTTTTTCTTCCTTTTCCCCAAGTTCCTACTTGACCTCTCCTTATGACCTCATAACTGCTATAAGACTTGATCACCACTGACCTCTGCCAATTTTTTGTCCTTGTTGATCAGCAGTTTCTGACTGCTATCTATCCTTAAATGTATACTAATGTTATAAGTATAAATAACCTTGTCTCAGGTTGTTGGGGTCTAAACTTGACCAAATTTAATTTAGGACTGATGTACTTCATTGTCTCTAGGTTTGCTAGCATTCAGCTTCCATGCAAAAAGGTTTTTTCCACAGATTCTCCCAAAAACAAATTAAAAAACAGGAAATCAATTCAACTCTCTCTTTTCCGTCACTACACTCCCCCTGGGGAGCTCTAATGGGAAAACACCATTGGAAAGGGAGTATAGAAAACCTAAACTCTGGGTATTTATCCCACTGTTTGTGTTTGGCTCCAATAATGCTATCAATATTATTATAGAGTATGATTCACTCTGCGAGGTTGGTCTGAGGCTGGAGGGCAGACGCTAACTTGACCTACGTTGCAGGGGTGGCTCACTGTTTGGAACACAGAGGAGACAAACTGTGATTCATGATCGGACGAGATGTAGTGAAGAAGGCTCCATTAAGTTCCGTCCATTGGGAATAATAGTCTACAAAGACAAGTAAGTAGATATTTTGTTTAGTGCTCCTGGGAAATGGATCCATTCCATCCACCCCTAACATCTCCCAGTGCACATGCACTACAGTTTGCTGCCGCTTTCCTGTTTTTTTATTTTCTGGTTTGTATAGCCGACACACCTGAGTTATAGATATGTTGTCGGATGTTCCAGCTCAACTTTGGCCAGTATGAAAGATTTTACTGTATTCCCAGATGACCAGAGAGGAGATCTTGGGGGAAATACTCCAGGAGCTGCCTCAGGAACCCAGCAGATGTTGGTATGTGGTTTTATAAGGGAGTTTAACAACACAATAGTTAAGATCCTCCAGGATGGTGAATTATGTAGTAATAATGAAGGGATCATCCCTGTTCTCCACAATCTTTTGATAGAGCATTTGATATCTTCTCAGCCGTATTTAGCTTGCGGGTAAAATCAAGGACTTCCACTGTCCAATATCAGATTTCTTTACTGCTTCAAGGCCCATTTCACTAGCACCTGTGTACACCACAAAGGAAGCATTGAAGCTTGGGTGAGGTAATAATGCTGGTTTTATCAGATGCTTTTTCAAATGCAGTCTGGCATGCAGGAGATCAGATGAACTTTGCTCCTTTCCTCTTCAAATGGGGACAATAGTAGCTTAAAAATACCATTAGAAAACAGGTAACTCCAAAGTAGCAAACACTATACTCTTTCTGAAATGTCAAGACTGCATTTTATTAGTAGCATCATAGTCCAACTACATAATAAATAGACTGAATGGGTCCAGCTTATAGGCATTTTACAAACCTACTAAAGATCCTAAAATGTCCATATTATAGATGACCAATATATAGTCAACAAATGTTTAAGAGCAGTAGGGAGAAAATTGTAGGTCCCTCAAGGGTTCCCTACATTAAGCCATATACTGCAAGTGCTTTTTCTTGAAGTCACATATCTATAATTTTCAACAGCTACTCTGTTGTTTTTTTTAAATGAATTGTTCTGCCGCTGCTCCTCTCTGGGCTTCTTTTCTGGTTCATACATGGGAACACAAAAAACATTTTGCATTTAGTTGAAGGCTAACTACTAACTGTTGTGGGTTAATGTGATATGTGTGTTCATTTTTTTTGTCTAAATCAGGACCTGTTAACATCTTTTTGTACTTGCCAGACCAATCAAGTATTTATTGTGCTGCACACTGCAACTCCTAAAATCTGCCATTACAAATAAAAACAGATCCTTTTTTAAACAGTGTTTCTTAAAACTGCAGTTATAGTGATTTGACTAGTTAAAACAACAAGAGTTGCATGTTTAGTTCTTATACAATAATTGCTTCTCCTGCAAGATTTCAACTCCAAAGAAGGACACTGGCTTTTGGCATAAAATCCATCACCTATTTTGGAGTTTAAAAAAAACTGGCCTTTGTTCATACCTAAATCTGCATTTTTGTGTTTAACAACACTGTTGATTGTGTATTTAGGTACACTAACAGTTAAATTTCGGCATATGGGGGTAACTGAAAGGTTCTAAAATGTTTAGGATCCAATTATTAAAAAGATTCATCTGAAGTGGCAAACTAAAGGGCTGGAAATTGGTTCACACAGCAGTGTACCACACATACTAACCTTTCCATGCTGATACTTGACTAAGCATTTATCTGTGTGGAATTAAACTTAACAAAACGTTAAACTTAATGCCTATTAAAGTAGGTATCAGACATTCCTCACTGACACTTGACACACGATATTAGAGATGATTAATAATGTATCAATGTACTACATATCAATTTACATCCCGACGTGTGATGAAACTTAATCACTTTTATGACACTTTCAATTGAGATTAATTAAATGCAAACTCATTTACAATCCACTGCAGCACGCCCAAGGACTTATACTGTTAATGAACCAGGAGACATGGCTTCCTGTGGTGCACCGTGTTTTACACCAGGTGGATTTAGTATGTTGTGACTGGTAATATCTATTGTTTTGCATCTGTTACATCTGTTTATCTTTCAGCTTACATTACAGGTGACTTTGGAGGTGATACTGCTGGTGGAGACAGCTGAACAGATACATATTTATAATTTCCTAATGGAATTCCATAGATGTGCATTTAAATTACATCCACATTTACATGTAGTCGTTTGGCAGACGCTTTTATCCAAAGCGACTCACAAGTGAGGTACAAGACAAACAAATTCAAACAAACAAACTAATTTAAGTGGAGGAAAAAATTTGAAGCGTATATACCACCAGACGCCATTGGCAGAGCTCAGTGGGAGGGAGGGATTGCAGGTCTGAAATAGGGAGTTGAGGTAGACAGTTGCAGTCGAGTTGACCACTCTGTAAGCAAGAGTCAGAGCTTTGAACCTGATGCAGACAGCTACAGGAAGCCACTGTAGAGATCAGACGAGTGGTGTGACATGTGTCCTCTTTGGTTGATTAAAAATAAGATGTGCTCCTGTGTTTTGGGATTGGACATGCCAGACAGACAGGCGTGATGAGACAGTTGAGTCATCTGGTGGAAAGAA
The DNA here is from genome assembly GCA_900302695.1 of Helostoma temminkii. Lineage (NCBI taxonomy): Eukaryota > Metazoa > Chordata > Actinopteri > Anabantiformes > Helostomatidae > Helostoma > Helostoma temminkii. The sequence continues at coordinate 53,373 of OMLM01009795.1, read as the reverse complement.
CAGGAAGAGCTGTGTGTTGTTGTAGTCATAGCAATGATATGAAAAGCCATGTAAGCAGATGATAGAATCCATAAACGTAGTATAGACTGAATAAAAAAGAACAATAACTGAGCCCTGTAGCACACAGGTAGAGAAGCTGTGAGATTTAGAGAAGTGACCCCGTCAGGATACCTTAAAGGTTCAACCAGATAAGTAAGACCAAAGCCAGGCCAGATCTGTTCCAGGGTTTGCCCAAGTCAGAGAGTGCAGACAGAAGGATCTAATGATAGTTTCAAAGGCTGCAGATAGATGAAGCAGGATTAAGACAGAGGACTGTCCTCCAGCCTTTGCAGCAACGTGAAGCTGGACTGGTTGGCATCAAGGAGGATGCTCTGAGAAAGAAAATCAGAGAGTTGATCCAAGACTGCTTGTTCAAGGGTCTTGGCAAGGAAAGGGGAAAGAAAGACAGGTCTGTAATTCTCAATAAGTGATGGGTGGAGAAAAGGCTTTTTTAAGTAGTGGGTTAATCCTAAAAGAGGTGGGAAAGATGTCTCTTGTTAGAGATTTATTAATGATTTGTGTAATGACTGGGATAGTGTTGGTGCAGCTGCTTGAAGGAGAATGGAGGAGATCCAAAGAACAGGTGGTAGGATAGTTAGATATAAGGAGGATGGATGTGTTGACCTCGGTTCAAGTGGACAACCTTTTGCCTTGGTGATTTTGTGAGAAACAAATGCAAGCAGATAGAAAACTGCTCAGGTGAGAGACCTGAGGTTGCAACCGAACGTTACAAGTATAGAAGTATAAGGTATAAGTAAGGAGTATATGAAGGTCTTGGGAGAGAGACAGTGAGCTGTATGAAGAAATGATCTGATAAATGTGAAGGAGTGACTAAGATGTTGTGTGAAGAACACAGAAGCAAGAAACAAAATGCCCAAACTGGGAACTAATGCAGAATTAAGAATGGCATTCCATTACTACTCTAGTTCTGTTAACAGAATCACCATATTGTGTAATACAGTATATATGCATACAGCAAACCTGTAGGTCATTTATCCCTACTCTCTCCTATGACCCACACAGTGGGAGCATCTCCTGACTCCTGACTCTCTCCAAATAGTATCATAAAACTGCTAACAACACTCATGATTTTATTTATTTAAATAAATAAAAAATCTTGATTGACAGCGTAGCAATTCTGTGAGAGGTTATCTGTTGCCATGTCCTTCATATTTTCTTAGAGTCACATCAGTAATTACCAGGGTTCAATACTGGAATTTTTAGTTAGTTTGTTTTACTGTAGCTCATTCATCAATAATATAAAATTATTTATTCATTTCCTAGATAAGGTTGTTATTCAGTTCAGTTCAAGGGTTAGTGTTGTACTTGCTGTTCCTAAAATACATTTTTTTGAAACAAGTCTGAAAATGAAAATGTTTTCACAATGCCTTTGTCTGGGCCTTAAAGTTGCACTAGGAAATACCTCTCTGTACCAGAAGGTGGCATTAAGCAGAAGAAGACCTACTGTAGGACTGTAGATATACAAACTGTAAACAAAGCAGCACTTGGCACCGTTTGCTTATTATTTTCATTTCACTTTATTTAGCTTATTTATATAGTGCTATATTTTTACTGGTGTGGATGTTACAAACAGGCTAATTTGCAGGCCTAACCTGCTGGTGGCATAGTGAGATATAGAAATTTATTAGGGGCCAATTCACAACAAAAGCCATCTCATGGCACTTTATAATGTAATTTTTATAAATAACTATATAACTATGAATTATATAGAAAGACCAACAATCCCAATTGAGCAGCACTAGGAGACAGTGGAGAGGAAAAACTCCCCTTAACAGAAGAAACATCAAAAAGAACCAGGCTCAGGGTGGGTGACCATCTGCTTCGACTGGTTGGGGTGAATGGAAGATTTCTCAGCCACTGTCACTCACCACAGACTGTTATGTTATGTTATAGTAACTTCTAATTAAAAACTATGTCTAATAAGAAGTTGTAAATGTTAATTGGGACCATTCCTCTTCTACTGCAATGATTCCCTAAACTGCACAGACAATCAGAGAGATCACTCTCAGGGTACAGGCAAGATATAAACAGGCAACGTACATACAAGGGAACAAAAGGGGGCTTGAAGAGTGCTGCTTATATCACTGAGAAGAAAATAAGCAAAGCAGTAGGCTGTGGGAAGTAAAACTACACTCAGGTTTTCAAAAATGTGGTTAATCACAGTTAATCCATGATTTGGCAAAGGGGTTGCAATTCCTTTTTCAAATAAAGCCACATAGTTTTTTCCCCTTAATAAATGAAATCATCATTTAGAAACTTGTATTTTTCTTTAAATTATCTTTATTTATTATAATTTTTTATGATGATCTTAATCATTTAAGTGTGACAAATATGCAAAAATAAATAAAAAATAAATAAACAAATCAGGAAACACTTTTTCACAACTGTACACAACAAAAGATGTAGTGTACACAAGTCGGGTATTCTTTACCTCCCCCTCCTTGTCCGTTCATCTTAGAATCACAAAAATTAATCCATATTTCTTTTTGTAAACATTGAGAAACCAGCCATCTGTCAACAGTACATGTGCGCACAGTCAAGTCACATATTCTAGATGAGCAGGGAGGCCAAATAAAACTTGTAATGTGAGTTAGCATATTGTACATGAAAACACAGTGTCTACCTGGCTTTAGTAAACTGTATACTGTTGTACATGAAATTTATTGCATGTTTGCTTGAAAGTTTGCTTTAGGTTTAGGTTTTAGTCTGACAGGTGAATAAAGCAGAGCCACAGTGTCTAGTCTGACTTTGACAGGTTTAGATGTTAAGGCTGGGTAAGATTAGGATTCAGCATTAAGTGGTTGTGGATCATCTCAGGCCTAAGGCATAAAATGTCAAGAAATGCACCCAGCAGCCAAGCTCTAACAATGTGCATGCATGTGTGTGTCTGTGTGAGGGGTGAAGCCTTGGAAAAGAGCTATAATTAAAGTTAAAGTCAGGTGACTAGTCTGCTGAATGACAGATCCTAATTACCTGCACACAAACACACTTATGCACGGCCCAGACATCCACACACACACTTGCACGCGCACATTCCCCGTGGCTACATCTGTCTTCCAACCCTTATCTGTTGGTTAAAACCGCATCTATTATTCTGCTAATAAACTGAGGTAGTTGTTGCTGTTCTTTTCTCCTTTCTTTGGGCTAAATCCAGAGCTGTAGTTATTTCCCAATGTTTCTGATGTGCATGTCAGAAACAGGCTAATCTGCAGTCCTCTTCTAACATGCTGGTAGCATGGCGAGATATAATTGCTCATTTTTTCTCCATCCTTTTCTCTCCTTCAACTCAATTTCAATTCAGTTCAATAAAATTCACAGCAGTGGAGAGGAAAAATCCCTTTAACGGTAGCAGGTATCCAGCAGAACCAGGATCAGAGTGTGTGGCCATCAGCCTTGAAGAGAGAAAAGAACAACAAGGATGAAACCCAGATCGTGAAACCTGGGAAAAATCCTGTATGTGCACTGGAATATAAGAGCAACTCATCTATTGTTGTGAAGTATAAACAAAAACTGTGGAACAACAGCCCAGCACTGTCATCTAGAAGTGACACTAGCTATCTAGTGTGAAGTCGCATAGATGGTTGTAAATATCGTGGTGATCAATATCTGGTCTATTTTTCTGTACTTTTGAAATGAAACAATGTCAGTATATTGTGACCCTGTCACCTAATTCTATCTCATATCAAAAACTGGAATTCATCCTAAACTGTAGCTGAGGACAGAGGATTCAAATCAACCGTTTGCTCAGGCCAACATGTTGTAGTATTTATGAATGAGCTGTATTTATACACATCACAAGCAGCCTCCCTGAGTTAAATGCAGCTGTGAAAATGAGCTGCTTTTCTACAGCTGATTTTTGTCTTTATTGAAGGGTTATTATGCTGTCCTATATTCTGGCCTACAAAAGTCCAGTCATAAAACTGGAAAAAAGTTTTTCAAAATGCCACGGGTATAATATTAATGTCAGCTAGAAAATGGCACCCAGTTTGACTCTACTCATGAGCCCTCGGTGCAAACCGCTTTGGAAGTGAGTGCTTCGACTCAAGTATCCCATCATTTGCATGATTTTTATATTTCAGTCAAGGAGGCTACTGCTGTGGAAGCTTTGATATCAAAACCTGCTGATTCAGAATACCTTTCACTCATCTGGAAGTTGAATCATGGCAACTGATCACCACACTGATGAAGCTACTTGGATGAGTAGTGAAACATTTTAAGTTGCCATTACTCAGCTATCAGATAACTTCACCTGGATGAGAATCTTCACAGACTCAGTCTCAGTCTCTGTCTTGTCTGTGTCTGTATGGGTCAGTTGCCTTTGACCTGTCTCACACGATGACTTTATCTGGCAATGGAAGCCTCCTACTTCTGTCATGTTAATCAGTGTTTCCTTTGTAACCCCAATTATGCTTTGTCCGCCAGCTAATGCATAATGACCATTTTTACATGTGTATGCATGAGTTTCTCAATACAGAAGACGACACTGGACCAGGACTTTAGTCTTACCAGACATTGCTGATTCTATCAGACATTAGTAGCACTGTAAGGAGGTACACCAGACCTTTTTCTAATGCCTGTAGAGATAGCAGAGGTTTCATCTGTCAATCACTTTGTCCAGACTGAAATAACTTATTTGCGAAGTGGACCATCATGACAGTTTGAAGACACTTTTGTTTCCCCAGTAAGTGGATCTCTGATCTTATGAACCCTTCCTCTTGTGGCACCACTAACAAATATCCTGACAACAATTGGATCGATTGTTATGTGAAATGCTCCTCTGGCACTATGAATACTGAACAAAATTTTATGACAAAAAGTGTGAACATAGTGTTCATCATAACCATGGATTAGAAATAGTTTGCATTATATAAAATACCTGTTGCTGTCTTACATCCCAAGTGTTTTGCGAACACTTCAGACCTATATTATCACAGCATAGATTAGAATCTGACATGGAGTAAATTGCTTCTGGTAGGTCTGAGACAACTGAAATTTAAAACAATGAGTGCTTGTGAGAAAACAAGGTAAGCTAACAAGCACATTATTTGGTTTTAATATTATAACCAATGTTAATGCGACATAGCTTATCATGATTTAAACAATACACAGAGTAAATTTACTGCATATGAATTATTTTGTAACACAGCACCATTTAATGGTCACGCTTTGCAATTAAACAGACACACCTTATCAGGCAACAGGACATGTGAGTGGCTGTGAATATGGCTGCAAGATATCTGGGAGTAGCAATTCTGATTGGCTGCAAGGCTTTGCTAGGTTTTGGGAACATTTTAAATTCTGGTATTAAAAGACAACATGACATGTCATGACAATTTATCTCTGATATATTAATTATATATTGCCAGAGACATACTAGGCAGGCAGGATCCAAATGCAGACACATAATGGGACAGGTATTATTAAAATCAAAAACAAATCAAACAGGTTGCATGTGAGGCCTAAGCCAAAGTCCTTCAGAAGCTCGCCAACAAGCAATTAGTTTAAACAAATAGCAGAACAGTCCAGAGGAACAGACGAGAAGCTAATCCTCGCAAGGTCAGTAAAAAAAGGAAACTATATGAGCAAAAATAAGTGGCTTACAACTGAGTAAAACAGACAATCTGGTTCTTGAAAATGGAATAATGCCAGCTTAATACACAGATGTGTAATAGGCCAATATGGCAACTAGGCGAATGGGAGTGGTGGGTCACAGTCAGATGAAGGTGTGGGGTCATCTTGTGGCAGAATGGGGAACTGGCATAGAGTAAGCTCAAAGAACCAGGGCTGTGTCCGAAAACACTGCCTACTCACTATAGTGCACTGTATCTTGTGTTTGCCTTTTTGCAGTAGTGTAGTGATGTTATGAAAATTCTCATAAGATCTATAGTGTCCTGAAAGTATCCCACAATGCAACACAAAAGGTAGTGTACAAGGCACTGCTAGCAATCTCACAGTGCACTCTTCCCTGTACGTGTGACTCCAACCATTATCTGTGATAATGCAACATAATATAGAAATCTCTATTTGCTGCTCACTACTGAGTGGACTACTTAAGTAAATGAGTGATGAGTGATAGTGAGTGATTTTGCACACATTTTGGGACTTTCTCAGAGATACAGGAAATATAGCAAATATAGCAATAACTATCATAGAATCAGATCAGATGTGTATTGTAAAACTATTTCAACATGGTGGCGCGTATACACGCAGTGGCTTGTTTAATTGTTTGTGTTCGAGTTGTTACTTGTTGGATGCACATTCTGTCTGGTGGACAACATCTATAGCTGGCATGAGCTCCTAAAATTATGTTCTTGGGGCGAACAGGCTGTCACAGCTGACTTTCTCTGCTCCCACAATATATCTGTGGATATAGCCAGGACCCTGAGCTCTCCGTGGATGACCACTCCCGTGAGGAGGAGGCAAAGGCGGTGCAGGGACAGAAGGCAAAAGCGGGACTGCTGGGCTAGCGGCTGGTGAGGCTGCGTAGGAATCCTAATAAGCTAGCGCTTCCCAGTATTTTTTTTTCTAACGTGAGTTTACTGGAAAGTAATGGATTAACTGAGTCCAAAGGTTGGAACACAAAGGCCCACACAAATGTTGTGTTCTGATGATCGTTGAGAACTGGCTTCAGTGATCAACACCAAACGCAGCTATCGAGTTAGCAGGCTACACAGTGCACTGGCATGACAAAAGCAATACTACTAACAGAAAGGCTATGGATAGTCACTGCTCCCTGGATTTAGAGTTTGTGACAGCCAAAAGTAGACCCTTTTACCTCCCAACAGAGTTTACTGTGATCATTTTAACTGGGGTGTATGTACCACCTGATGCTAAGGCTAACTCAGCCCTGGGACTTTTGCATAGCATTATTAGCAGCCAACAAGATCTTGAGGCTGTGCACGTTATTGCTGGGGACTTATACAGTGCTGCTAGAGCCAACCTGAAAAGAAGCATCTCAAGGGCCAACTGGACTTCAGAAGGAAGATGGAAGACCACCTCAGCAGTAACAACATAAGGCAGGTGTGGCGGGGGATCCAGGACATCACAAACTAAAGCTGTTTGCTTACAGGCCAAGTAGATCCACAGAAGATGCAGCAGCCACCATCCTCCAACAACTGGGGACTTATGTCAGACTGCTATTTGTGGATTTTTCTTCAGTATTTAATACCATACTTCCACAGAAGCTGGTGCACAGACTCACAGGCCTTGGACTATCAAACGCCACTGTGGGCTCATCTCTGGTGGGGATAAGTCCACCTACAGGGATGAGGTGGAGAGGCTGTCTTGGTGCTCAACATCACTAAGACCAAAGAGGTCTACAGGAGGAACAAAACAGACATTCAGCCCCTGTTCATTAGCGGGGACTGTGCGGAGAGGGGGCTACAGGGAGTCATCACCACCACTGCCCTCTCCCCTCTCTGGAAGAACTGTACAGTTTCCGCTATCTAAAAAAAAAGCCAAGAACATACTGTAAGACCCATCTCACCCTAGTTATTCTTTGTTTAAACTGCTGCCATTAGGCAGGAGATACAGGACACTAAAGACAAGGACAAATAGATAAAAAAAAACAGTTTTTATCCCAGAGCTGTTGCTTCCTTGAACACTGCTAAAAACTGTGTGCAGCATGTCAAGTGGTTAAATCTGCTCAACTAGGGGATTCAAGACGGGAGCTGTGCAATAATTGCAGGATGACTGAGTGTGTGCATGTCTGTATGTATTGGTGTGTGACATATTTTTTAAAGTTTTAGTTTATTATTTATTCATTTGTTTTTTTAGCTCATGCCATAAGGACAGCATTCAATTTCGTTGTACTTGTGCAATGACAAAGATTTTATTCTATTATTGCAGTTTTGTGTAATTACCTGACAAGCATATGATGTGGTGGATGTCAGCAGCATCCCTGTGCAATGTGTAGGCAGATTCCTACAATTCAGCCAGGTTTCAGTTAAGCAGATAAGTTGAAGGCATCACATTAAAAGGCTGTTTACACATTTTTAATGTGAACATGTCATGAACTTGTTGAGAGGTAGAAATGGCAAATATACATTGGTCTAGTGGTGGTTGTTTAGATCGAGTGCTGGGAAAACTACAGCAAAAGGAAGGGCGAAATAAAGGAACTGGGCTCACACAGGAGAGAGAGCAAGAGAGAGCGAGAGAGAATCACAGTGAAATAATTCAATCAATATTCCATAGGATGTCTTAGGTTTAATTCATTGCAACTTAACCAACATTACCCCAATAAAATCTGCACTGTGTACGTCACTGTGCAGATGCTTACACTGGAGTTGTATCTCAGTTCTTGTTTCACTTGCTCCACTGCTGTCTCTAATGGGCTGTACAGTAAGTGTCATAATGATTTTTTAGCCTGTGCTGAAATTAATTCCATCAGCTTCACTGTTTGGCACTTGAACTTGGACAGATTTCATTCCACCTCAGTCTCTGTCTTTTTAGTTGCTTTTCATTAATTTCTCTTGAATCCTGTTAAAAGACTGATTGTTGGCATGGCTGTAAAACTCCACAACCAGCCAAAGTAGGTTACAGGCGTGCAGTTGCCAAGAAATGTGACATGTTAATCACATCAAATTCAGCAAACATAATTATTATCCTACTTATTCTGGGAAGGTAATCAGAGATGCTGAATACAATTCTTAACATGTATTTAAACCTCTTTGACATTATCTCCATAAATGGGCTCTATGTTTTTTTTAACTGGGAAAACATGCAGGACATTTTCAATTGAAAGTGGTAATCAGTGTGATGCCAGTGGGTGTGGTTAGCCAAAAATTTGCTACTTTTGGCAAAACTACAAGCCCAGATTGTTTGATTTGCATTTTATTTCTTTTACTGCATCACATAGCATCTGAATGGAGTACATTGTAAAAGCATATGAAGACTCACTGGAAAATCCGAATAGAGGGCAGCAGGAGAATGACAGACCTCGACCAAGATCAAGCTCTGCTCAGCTAGCAAGTCAGAAATTTGCAAATACTTAAATATTCAGTAAAAGCTAAATACTTGTTGATATTTTAATTTAGTCCGACTTATGTATACATGGCCAGTGGCAAATAATATGTCTCTAATGCCTTTTTATTTTTCAGAAAACTGCTGATATTTTTCAGCCAATATGCTTAAAACTGTGATCCATAAATGTTGGACACTCAACATTATTAGATGTCATACCGAAAATGGATCTTGTGTTTGCAGTTGAACTAGACTTATAGAAATATATTAAGATGCTTTTTGTCTTTTGGCTTCAAAGATTTAGACTAAGCTGCTAGTGTGAAAGGAGCCTATAGCTGTGACGACCCAATTAATAACTTGAGTGGCAACAGACCACTCAGGTTATTAGCAGCCCGTGATTGATTCAGGGCTGCTAATAAGCTATATTTGCATCCTCTATTTTGAGCTCTCGAACTCTGCATCGTCTCAAAGGTCAGCACAGCCAAATGATCACTTATCACTGATTGATGGAACTGCTGTGACTGGAGGACTGGCTTGGGGAGGCAAAATTATTCTCACCTTTAAATCCTGGTGTAACTACCTCTACTGATGCATAGTTTCTTAATGCCTTTAAAAACTGACAAAAAATGTTTACTAAAGACCCATTTCCACCACAAGAACTTTTTCCTGGGACCAGAAAGGACCTTTCTCTGTTACCACTTCTCCACCAGCACTGGTTCGGGGGTGTTTAATTTCACTCTAGTTCTTTGCATTTCCCCAGCCAAAAAAAACCCAACTTTTTGCTGTACTAGAACTTAGAACTGATTGCCTCTGGGGCTGGGGGCTGGACTTTCGTGACCAACAATATCACCTGAAGGTCATTTGTAAAGGTAAAACTCTGCATTATTTATTAGATTTGTCTATCAGCAGCGCGACTGAAGCTAACATTGGCTAACACACAATTACATTACCAGTCAAAGTTTAATTTACAATAAATAAATTTATCAAATTAAATTGCTATACATAGCAATTACGTCTTGGACCGGGAGTGTTTTGGACTTGCAAACTCAAGAAAACTTGTACAGCAACACTGTAGTGGTTGTCATGCAACTGCTTGTCAGGCATTTGTTCCAATATATCTGAGCCGTCAAAAAAGGTGCACAGATACAGAGCTGTGGAACAAATACTTGCCCCCTTCTTGTTTTTTTATTTATTTTTATTTTTCTGCATATTTGTTAAGGATTGGGCTCAATGAATCGGCTGAACAGATTAGACTGGTTAAATAATCTTTATTATAGGCACAAGTGGGTTGAGGAGAGCCAGGTACCAGGCTGGACAGGAACCATGAGCTAAGTATCCTCAGCTGAAGACCATGACACGCTGGGCTTTGGCCTTGCTTTGTAAATGTACAATACACAATAACAATGCACTTGTGTGCAAAGAAACATTCCTGATCTTCTGTTTCTGAGAAAGAACTCTCCATCTGAAACACACATAATCTGTTTGGTTGGAAAATACAAGCCTGTTCTGTGTGGTATCTGTTAGGGTCAATTAGTCCTGCATGTAATCATAGAGGTCGCCTTATGCAGGTTCTGAATAGTATTGACTTGGTTATTAATTGTAGTTTAAGTTAAAAAATGAATCACTTAAATTTTTTTTTAGTTTTTACTTCTCCAAACCTCTTCACACAGTCAGCATTACAAACACACATCCAATCAAACAAACAGTCCATCTCACCTCCAAATGCTCTCTCACCAACAAAACACATCATACAAGTCTCGAAATAAGCTCAACACTGTCAACGTGAGCACACTGAACCACAAAATACTAACAACAAAGAGTATTACATAGAAGACATTTTATATTTAAAGTTTTTAAGATAAATCTGTATTATAAATATGATGTTTGCACTTTACAGCGTGTAACAAGAACAAGTATTCATGTGTAAGACATTCACTTCTTCTCTGCTGCATTTGAACACATGTTTTCATCAACATAACATTGTATGTCCTCTCCAGCAATGCACCTTGGGTAGAATGTTTTAGAATGTCTAATCCAACCCTGGCAGGCTTCAGGAGAAATATCTCCACACTCTGCTTTCATGGCATCCAGCAGGACAGCTGGTCATGTGGGGAGTGGCCATAAACCTTCCTCCTCCACGCAATAACCGTGTCAATGAGAGCAGTTTCCTGGCCATCTGAAAAATAATTCAGCCTGTCTCTCCTGGACGATGCAACCTTTGAATCCTGCAAACAGTAAAAACAATCAGTATATTTGAAAAATGTCAGTAGATGTAAAATATAACCATGTTGTTGTGTAAAATATAATTCAGTGGTTGAGGAATGCATGTCTCACCTGTTGTTTTCCCGGAAAATTCTAAATATTGATGCAACTGTTTGGCTGCGTCCTTAAAAGGTCCTCTGACAAAGAGAGTCCATGATTCACTACATGGTCAATAATCATGGCCCTTATCTCATCAGAGACCACAGCTCTTGGTCTTCCTCTCCTTCCTCTTCTTCCTCTCCTTGCTATTCTCTCTCCACCAACCACCAACCTGCCCTCTCTGATTCATATTTCCAAAAAAAAAAAAATCAAAAGCCCCTTATCTGCATGCTGATGAGCCAAACACAGGTTGCCTGGGTAGGTTTTTAGCTGTAAACTGCACTCTGCTTTGTTTGTCAATATTTTTGATATTATTTTCTATAGATTTGAATATGGCTGCAGGAGAAATTCATTTTTTTCCCCATCATTCTGTTTTAGCATTTCATGAGTTCATGAATTCTGGTAACTGTGGTTACTGAATACATTTTGTGTGAATGCAATGAAAAAAGTGTTCTTCTGTTGTGCTGAGTGCTAAGTTTTGACAAAGTAATTTCAGTTTTTGACCAATGCTTGTTATCAATTGAAAAAACTGTAAACGGCATTTTATCCTGTCTATAAATCTATTTCTTCTCCTAGCTTCTTCTGAGGTCTCAATCAGTGTCACTTACATTTCTCCCTCCTCCCTTCTCATACAGTTTCTCTTCTCAATGATGGAAAAAAAAAAATACACTTTTGCATCAATGATAAGAAGCGTGTCCTAATTCTACCATCGTCTGAACGAGCAGAATTCTTCAACTCCTCAAATGACTCTCCGATTTAATGTGCTGCCTTGGGTAAATGTATTCCTATGAGGGCAAGATATACATTCTTTATTCAAGGTCTATTCCCTTCATTTTCATTCCCTCCAATATATTAAATCATTATTCATAAAATGTCACTCTGGAAACTGGTGATGCCAGATAAAAAGAAGATAGAGAAACATGCACTCCCCCCATTTCCACAGTGACACAGACACATACACTATCTTTCTGAGTGTTTGCCTGCAGTTGCTTTTTTTGAATGTATGTGAATATACTTGTGTGTATGTGTATGTTTATGTTGACGTGTGTGTGTGCGTGTGTGTGTGAATGCTGTGGCTTGTATGTCTTCACAGGCAGGGCTGCCAGCACTCACAGGGTTGCTGGCTCAATTCCCAGACACCCTGAGGGAAAGGCACCTATTGATGGATGAAAAACTCCCACAGTGCTTTGCTTCCTGTGTGCACAAAGCCCACTGAGTCTGCAACCACTGTGAGTCCACACACTGGTTTGGAAACAGTGTTGCCTCTTCTCTTTTTACATGTAGCATGACTTTATCTGTCTTGTAGTTTAAAATAGTTTCTCATTTCATGGTTAATACCTTTCTCTCTTTTTTCAGTTTCTATCTATCTATCTATCTATCTATCTATCTATAAATAATTAAACCTTGACTTTAGGTAATACAATTAATTTAAGATCAAGTTTAGGGTTCCACCTAATTGAATTATGTTAGATGCTTTCGACTGACATAGTCATATGACAACTATGACATACAGTTACCATGACATTTTTCATAGTCCCAAGAAAATTAATTGCAATAACTTTGGTGATTCCCTGCTCTTTCCTGTCTCGTAAACGTTATGTTGCTATACATTCATACTGAATCACTCTCTGCCAGTGATACACCATGTTTTCATGTGTAACACTGAGATGAACATAAGCTGAAACTAAAGACTTATAGCACTTTGCTGACATATTGTGTTTATTAATCTTTAAAAAACCCAAATCTAAAGTGCTTTTCTTGCCTAAACCCAACCACACATGCACAGTGGAGCTGTACTTTTGTCTGTGGTGTGACACAGTGCGCTTGGAACACCCACCATCCTACCTCCATTGTATGTTTAAATAAAGAGCTACATATGTTGCACTGGAACATAATCCAGCCAGTAATCACATGTCTTGCAAAAACATATTAGCATAGCAATATCATTTTTAGATTGGCATTAATAGATTGGCAGCAAAGTCTTCACATATACTGGTTACCAGATAGTACATTATACTGACTGATCCGCTTACTTTCCTGTGGCACCGTGAAGTTCAGATTTGTTCGACAAGTGTCTGTTAAGGTAGAAAATGTTATTGAAGTAAAGTCTATTCCAGGACGAAATCTAATAATGGTGCTGATCATTCCTTGACAAATGTTACCTTACTATATTTCTTAGAAGTGTGGGGAAATATCTAGACTGGATAAGTAGACACACACAGTGAAACAATAGACCAATGCATGATGAATACATAGATTCATGAATAGACTGTGTAGGAGTGTGTAACAGAATATAGCTTATTTATAGATGTATGATATATTTAGGTGCTATGAGAGGTTGGCACGCTGATGTACATTTAGCATGTGATTCATAGTATCTTTTCTTAAACCAAACATGTCACATTATTTTACAAACAACTGCAGTGTGATATAAATTGTCTTCCAGTATTATTTAGACATTAGAAGAACCATCAGCTATGAAATTATGTTATTTTTAATTGAAAAGCACGAGCATTTGGGGCAATGACTCGTGATGGCATTAATAAGCCTCATTATCAGTTTTCATTCAGAGGAGAGAAAGAGAGAAGAAGCAGCTATAGTTGTGTCATGTCTCTATGGGAACAGAGGAGCAGCTGATATTAGCACGTTGTGGTGGAGGCTTCATGCCACTATCCACTAGTAACGCCAGACCTGAGTGTGAATTTTAGCATTTGACCAGGAAAGAGGAGAATATGTGTGAGATTCAGTATTTAAAGTTGTGTGGTTTTTAACTTCTTGTTTAGAGTCAGTTAAAAGAGAACAAAGTATAGATCTCCTCCACAGGACAGGATTGTTGGCCAACAGCACATTTTCACTCAGTGAACTGCAACAAACCATAATAAGCAACCTCTCATCACCAACCTGTTCTGCATCAATGGGATTCTTTTACTTATGTCGCACAGACAGACTAGCTTTGTACGTATAGTTTTCCTTCTTAATCCTTGCACATAGGCACCAACAACCACAAGTGGACCCAACATCCATTTTCTGGTTGTTGTGGAGATGGGCTACATACCTGCTTCGGGTGTGCAAACAATGTCTAAACATTGTTTTTGTCATTTTTGCCATCTGTTAGACCCTTTTTTCGTTAATTAGCTGGAATCGCTGTCGCCTGGATAGTTTTCAGCTTACCAACAAGCTCTGATAAGTGTAGCATTTGGAAGCAGATGTGTGCTAGAACTGACAGGAACAGCTATGTCAGGGATTTGATAAGCACGTCAGCATTGTCTCGTTCAGTATTGCATTTGCAGCTCTCACAGTTTTGTCATCTCGCCTCATGCTGACCAAAGAGGGTAACTCTCGTTTATTACCTGGATACCACACAATCTCCAAACTGCGAGCGGGGAAGTGGTGGTGTATGCAGATTCCAAACTTATGCAGTGAAATCATCAAAGCTTTGACTACATTTTTATTTGCAGCATTAGTCCAGGTATCAAAAATATAAAAATTTATGAGGCATCCATCCAGCCATTTACCATACTTTTGGTGGGCCTATGAATGAACATGTAGTAACTCTATGTGTGTACAGTGATGTGAGTGACAGTCTGCATTGAGGGTGTGCTGAGTGTATTCAACAGCACATGTCAGGTTATCACAGAAAGAGACCACAAATCTCATCACAACAGTGAAAGCAGGGGCCCAGCAGCTCTGCCCTCTGCTCAGTCAGGGGAATAAATAATAATGCTGAAGTTTAGACTGTAATTTTCTTCAGGAGCCGTCATTCAAATGTACACATTTGATGTTTTGTAAGGGGCGCAAAAAATGCCAGAATAGTTCAAAGCTGTTCACTTCTGCTTAGGAAGCAGTGTGAGCAACTTAGTGGAGCTACGTTAAGTGGGGTCAAGCCATTTCCTGCTCTTATTTTGAAAAAGTTCCAGGTTGAATTTTAAAGTGGACGAGCTTTCAGTGTGTAATGTCTATTTTAAGAAAATGTCAAATGTCAGTGTCAGAGTTTTTGTGTACGCAGACAGCTTTTCTGACAGAAGAAGTACTTCCAGGATTGCAATTTTTTTTGCTTTGGTCCCAGCAGGATAGCCACAAAACACCCATAGCTGTATAAAGCTTCAATGTAATCTAGTAAAGCAGATTCAGATGCAGAAGCACATTTTAAATTTGCCATAGCATAAACTTCCATGAATCACCACATTACCTCGGAGTGCTTTGTGAATATTTTATAATTTGACAAAAGTCATAGTGACAATTGTGCGCTGGGAACGGGCACTTCAAAAGCGGCTTCCTTAAATTCTAGGAAGCCAGCAGGGGTTATTTTGCAGATTATGGATCAGAGAGACTATTTAATAGCACAAAAGATGTACTATTCAGCAAAAAACACAGCACCAGTGTCTGCTAGGGGAGCAGAGAAAAAAACATGATACAGCTTTAGTTCCTGAGAGGAGGATTATATGGATGAATGATCACTATGATGAGGCAAACGCAACTCCACCATGTGCTTCACTTATGTTTGGTAAGTGTCATGGTGTCATACTGAAAGAGTTGTGTTGTGCTTTGTTGTGCATTGAACTGAAAAGAATGAATTAAGCAGCTGGATGTAAGCTAGGCTTTAAAGTTAAAACAGATGACACATCAGGAACAACAACACTGTTTAAGATTTCTGCAAAATCTGCATCTGGCAACTTAACTTTGGTTCAGATTCTGTTGTACATGCTGTTGTAGTGAGAAGAAGTTTTTCATTTTTTGCAAGGCGAACACTTCATTCACTTAGCCTGTAGCTGGTTAGTGGAGCTAATGATAGTGGTAGACATACAAGAGGAAAGCTTGTAAAGATCTACCACAAGTATTTATTTTTTACATTTGCACAGTTAATCAGAAAAAGTAAATTTTTTTCTAAAATCTTCCTTCAGTGACATTTGAGGTAAAACACAAGAAAACAGCAGTGGAACCTGACGGTAAAGTTGACAATGACAAATACAATCAATAGAAATTCAATCAACCATGGCTAAAAGAGTTTTCCTGGCTACAGAACAATAGAAACATCACATTCTGTCAATACTGCAAAGCCTCGAAAGAATTAGCTCTGCATTGTTTACGAAGGGCAGCTTAAAAAGGGATGCAAGCCATTTATCACCAGATATAATTACTGTGTGCTTCCTATGGTTCTAGTTTTGGGAATAGATGTATATGAATGGTCTCATATAGCCTTCCCCCTATTAAAATGTGTCTCTACTTGTAGCTGAAAAATTCCTACAGATTACATCACCTGCTTTTCAGTCCTGGCTGCTCATATTATGGAGGTTGTTGAGTTTAACCTGCTCCTCAATTACTAATTTCGATGATACCACAGTTTGAAACCACTCATACAAGTACTCACCAAATTAAAGTCGTAAAGCCAACAATCAAAATGACTACACTACTAAGCCGGGGAAGCCGAAATTATCAACATGATAGTAGACACGTGAAAAATATATCTAAAATTATTACTTTCAAATGTATTATTATTTTTCATTTGAAATAAATGAAACACTGTTCGTTCCTGAGTTCCAGTACAGCTTTTCACTACTCTGGCAGAGTGGAGAAATGTGAATGCTGGAGAAAGAGTAATCACTGAGATTGGTTTGAGTAGACTGTGTGTTCTCCATCAATCCATCAATCCATAATCTTAACTTCTTCTGTGGGAATTATGGTGAGATTGTGTCTATTTTTATTGTTGTATTGAGACATGAAAGGTAAAATGATGTAAACATCAGATGGGAAGAGAGGAAGGAACTTCAGAAATATTGCCTATTTTCATCAGACTAAGGCATTAATGCTTACAATCATTCATCAGTCATATTGTGTCTTCTCAAATGTTTTGGATGTAAATCTGAAAACCTGTTAGTTAGTTACTACACTTAATTGGTAATGAGTTAAAAGTACATTTCCAGTACTTGAAACTGAAAAGTCAGAAAGTTGAAGAGTGCCTCTGCGAATGAACCTTACATTCTATTTTTCATGCTGGTGTTTTGTTTAATGTAATACAGTAAGAGGACTATAATTCAGCTGCCTGTGAGCAACCTACAGGGGCACTGTAGGTTTCCATCAAGAATTCCTCTGTGGCTGAAAGACAGAATTGCATATCTCCTAGACGCATGGCAGATGTTGTTGATGTCCTGCTCAGCTCAAAAATCATGTAAAACTATCTTCTGATGCCCTCCAGCTGTCCAGCAGTCCTCAGCATTACAGGAATGAGTTGATAGTGTCTCCCTTATTTCAAAGCTCACCATCAACTAGACTGGACAAGAATGAGATTAACCTGAACATAGGTGATGGATTAATGTTACACTGTAGGTTATACAGTTTAGGGCAAAGTGGAAAATGGCCTAAATTAATCCCGACTAAACATCACTCCCGAGGGATTCCTGGGTAAAAATGTTCTGTCACATAGCTATTCAATCAAGTCACCATGTTCCTCGAGGGCCCAGCTACAAGTGCATAAATTTTCAGGCTGTGGAGCACCTTCACACACCCCCGCTGCAAAACATTCAAAACATTTTTTTTTATAATACAGCCATGAATTTGCACATAGAGGAATTGAGTTGAAAACTCTTAACAGTCAGTTGTGATGAATCGACTTACTTTTGGTAGGGGCCAACAGAGAGCTGGAGCAAGACAAAGACATTTACATAAAGACTTTATGAAAATAATTCCAGAATAATTAAGTAGGCCTTTTTATTCATGGAACACAAACCATTAATAATTGCAAGGTGACTCTGCTGACATGAGTCTGACTACTTGTAATTTTCTGAATTTGTGTTAGTATTTGCAGGATTGGGTTTCTGATGTCTCTACAAAAAAATTATTTATTAAACCTTTCCATACTACTTTTTATTGAATACATATATATATATTTTTTCAATCAATAAGAAGTAGTATGGAAGACCAGAACATCTTAGGCAGTGGAAAGGTGATTACGTATTTCCACAAGTACTGCAGACTGCAGACCGCCAGTGGATCTACCACATGACTCTGTTTCACCAGACAAAGCCATGCAGTCACTAGGCGCATAGCAGGTCTCCACACATAGCAGACAGGGAATGAAAACACACGAAAAATGTCAGTTGCAACTGTCTCCAACTCTAAAACTGAATAGACTGAACACCCCTGACCTCATGTGCAAAGCATGTTTTGTAAACACACAGTGGAAAAGAACAGCTATATATGTGTCTTCTCTGCCTGCCAGAATATTTCAGCGTATATAAACTCAACAAGCCTGCTGTGCCATGTGAGGGCAAGTGAATATACAGTATACATTATATCTTGTCACTGGAAGTTGTTTTCACAGTTCAAACACACGTTACACCAAGTAGGTGTTGGTTTCAAAAGCTATATGGATTTAGTGTGTAATGGATTTAGAAATGTGTGTTTCTTGTGCCTTAATTTGTTATTTTATAAATATGTTTACCAGAATTTACCAGAAAAGTTATTTTATATTTTTGTCTGATTACATCATTTCTAAAAAAATAAATCAGACATTATGATCTAACAATTTCTCAGTACTTGAGTAGTCTTTTCACAAATTTATTGAATGACTACTTTTTGCTTTTACTTGAATAATGTCATTTTGGAGTAACACTACTCTTACTTACTACTTTGTACAATTTTGGCTACTCTACCCATCTCTGCCCTTGGAGTTTGAACTACTTTGCACCAAAGAGAGTGCTTGTATAGTGGTGGAACATGTCATACAATGGAGGCAGCACATCATCAATGATAAAAGTGCTTTGAGTGGAGTTTATTTAGTTTTAAGTATAAATAAACTGTATAAATGAAGCGTGATGTGTTTATGAAGATTCCCAGACATTTTTTGCATGGCTGTCCCAAAGGTGCTACTCAATGGCAACTGGACTTAAGGCTTAAGGTTTTTGAACTTAATGCATGTACAGTAATTTCTATATTGAGGGTCATTTCATTTTGACATTTTAATTTAAGTCACTGGCATTAAATCTTTGCCATTTTCAGTCTCTGATGTTCAGCTCTTATTGCTGTGTTGATATTGCACTGCTGTTTAAACAGACCGTGTGTGCCCTTTAAACTATGTGGGTGGTGACACCTTTTTCCAGATAATTTTTATAATGAAACCTTTTGTGTTTGTGGCCTCACAATCACTCTGGATGTTCTGACCATTTCATTATCATTTGGTGTACAGCTATTATTGTGATGCAAAACAGTGCAAGTCTAATTTTGACACAAACAAGTGTCTTAGATCAATGTGCAGCAACACAGCACATTGCTCTTGCTATCTTAGCTTATGTCCGTGTCCTTCTAAGAAAAGCAATGTTGGCATTAACATTCTTGCTGTGCTTGAAATGACATTGCGAAATGTTGCGGACTGGCTTTTAAAGCATGCTAGTCATGCTTTAATGCCTTTTGTAGCTTGTTAATGAAAGAAAAATAGCATTAGATGTTGACAAAGACAAAAGAATAGCAGCTCGTCTCAAGGTTTTTCACATTGTTTTATGCATAACTTGGTTGTGAGGGATGACACTGTGCACATTCTTGGTTAGAGTTCTTCTTTTGCAGCAGAGTTTGTGTGGACAAAGGAAGTTGGAAACACAAGTTTGCCTTTGGTGCTGCTAGCTGTTCTGAAAGTGGCCTCAACAGACACAACACTAGCGTTAATCCAATAAAAGTCTCCTGATGCTGTCCCAGTCTCCAGTGAGTCAGTGAAGCTAGGTGACAGCCAGCAGGCATGACTGGACAAAATGTTGAAGAGTATCACACTTTGTGAAGTCAGATCAAAACGCTGAGTTTATTTAATCAACTTCATAATGAAAGCTTGACGGTGTGTTATGAAGAACAGTGATGTCAGACAGAGAGAGAGGCTAGTCATCCGTGGCCTTGATGATTGTTTGCATTAGTATATGTTCCAGTCTTTGATACACCAACTAAGCATGGGACAGAGGATGAGAAGCGGTGGAGAGATGGAGAAAGAAAAATTGAGAGCACTGACAGGAAAAAATGAATAAAAGCACAAGAAAGATTAAGGACAAGAATTCTGTGTACTGCATGCTAATGAGGAGTTGTGTGTACTAC
The DNA here is from genome assembly GCA_900302695.1 of Helostoma temminkii. Lineage (NCBI taxonomy): Eukaryota > Metazoa > Chordata > Actinopteri > Anabantiformes > Helostomatidae > Helostoma > Helostoma temminkii. Next base: position 32,922 of record OMLM01009795.1, on the reverse strand, counting down.
TGCTACTGCCACGTTATTCAAGGTCATCACCAACCAACATGACATGGAAGAAGAAATCCAGGCTGTGGGGAAAACCCTCGTGGACTACATCAGTTCTAAAAGAATTTCCTTGGAAAGCTCAGAATCTCAAGTGCATTAAAACTTTCTCAGTAGAACTTCAAGGGACTATGGACACAGGCAGTGTAGTTGGTAAAATGTTACTGATCCCGATGATGGTTACTGAAGTTAAAAAAAATGGAAATATTCATTGAAAAATTAGGGCTGTTGAAATAGTGTGTTCAAAGAAAAAATTAATGCTGTTTAATGACTAAATAAGAAAAAGGGACATACCATATGAATGACAATTGATGTAGTTCGCTCAGATAGGTGGTGGCTTTGCAAGAAAGTGACTGATGCAAAGAGTGAAGACAGCTGAGCCTCAGGCTTAGCCAGCCATAACTGACATAAACACACACACACACACAAACAGTGTGAAAATTCCCACAAAGGAAAGAGCCACACCTCAGGCTAGCAGTTCACAGACATCCCAAAAGAGAACAGCTTTGATGCAAATCCCAATTGCCTACTTTTATCTGCCTCCACTGGGTCCACAGTATGTTTGTGTTGGCAAGAGGTTGAGCGTGTGTTTGAAATCATGATGGGTCAAGGATGAGAGGCTTAAGGACACCTAGTATGTTGCTTACACATTTAGAGGCTCCTGAAGAGACGCAACAATATGTAAGTGAAAATCTGCACAGTGCCACTGGACATGTTGGTTGGCTGCAAAACACCAGCTACAATCCAGTTCTTATGAAACAAGCTGGACAGTGTAATGGTGATGGCCACACTACAGAGAGGTGCTCAGGCACCTGGCTGATTGCTCAGTGGCTGAGATTTTGTGGACATTGTGGGGGTTCAGTGTCTTGTCCAGGGATACTTTGACATATGGCAGCAGCCAGGTTGCAAACTACCGACTGATTTGAGCTCTTGAGAAATAGAACCTGGCTGATCAACCACACTCTTGGGGGCAGTTTCTGTTGAATGTCTGAAGGCAACTCTTGGTGGCCATGAAGGGATCTCTTCATAAAGTTCATTCTGTGGGAGTGGTGGGGTTTACTTAAACAGGAAAGATCTACTGAGTCTAATAGGATTGAACAGAACAGAACAACAACAAAAAAATGCAAACCTATCAATGAACCCTATCGACTCCATCATCATGCGCCATAATATGTATGTAAGTTACATGGGCACAAGTCCCCAGTCGATAAAGATCCATCTGAAATCTCTGCATGAAACTGGTCTGGTCTGCAGTGGCAGTGCACCGACTGCATGTATGTGCCCAATGAGTAAATTAGTGGTTCGTTTGACACACTGAAGTTACGCAAAGCTATTTCAATGTCCTTGACATGTTTTATACATTCACATACAGCATGTGGCAGATCTCCATGTATGCATCCCCACTGTAGTTTGAATAGTGTGTCTGCACTGTGTGTACAGCTCTGTTAAAGGGCAAATGGAAAGTAGTAACTGGGCTTTGATGGAATATTGTGTAGTGTTTTTTTTGTTTGTGTGTGTGTGTGTGTGTGTGTGTGTATCAGCAGTTTACAAATTTACCTTATCATGAGGAGTTTAAATTCTACTTCACCCTTTTGAACAGGCCATTGATACAGCACCACACAAGCATTTGTTAGTTGTAGTTACTGCCCTGCCCCACTGACTGAGTTATTATACACTAAATACATACAACATATAATGGATGATTATAGCTTAACAAAGGTGACAGTGATGATCTGTTGCATAATAAAGGACATGAAGAGTTGACAGTGAGCAAGTGATGGAAACAAATGACTGCAGAGAAACGTAATGGAAGAAAAAATGGAACAATGTGAAAAGGAGAGACATACAGTGAGTAAAATGAAGTTTTGTGATAAAGAAAGCAGACGGGGGAAAAACAAGAGACAGAGAAAAAGAAGAAAATGTGGTTCTAAAAATGAACACACTGCAGAAGAGAAAAAAATGACAATGACAGGGAGGAGATGCGGAAACAATGACAAATCCACACGAATAAGTGAGCCAGCACAACCCTAATACTTACTTATCATCTAGGCACACTTCCCTGACAAATCACTTAATATGCAAATAGCACCATATTTATTCCAATGACAAATCACAAGTCATATAAACAGACTCATGAAATACAGTGCACGCAGACGTTTGCACACACACACTGAATACAGATTGTAGCACACCCATGCAGGTGGTTTATTCTACCTGTTGTACCAAATCCGGTGGTCAATAAATTTAATAACTGCTGCATTTTTTTCCAGTGACAGATGAAATTATCAGATACTGCTGTGCTGGATAAAGAGGATAGATACCACAGTCCCACCTGTACAGCAGGTTGTGTTGCAGTTTAATAGGTACAATGCTCATCTATTACTAAGGGTTAGAAATATATCATTTGTATCCATTATGTATTTGTGAATGAAGTCTTTAAAAAGGGCTCTTCCTCACATTTTGGAACATAAATAAATATTTATGTAATACTGCCAAACTGGAGGAGTGTTTGTGCCCATTCCAGATCACCCACCAAACCTATGAAGTTTATGTATTTCACCTAGAAAATGTAGAAGGATCAATGTTTCATAGTATCTAAATATGCATACTAGTCTCAATATGACTAGGAGTCACTACAGCAAATATGACCTTTATCTAAGCAAACTAAAGTCAACCAGGGATGTGATAGTTACATGTCATGCATTCTAACCATCTAACGTTACCAAGGGACTCTTTTAATGGAAAGAGAATTCCACATTGCCCACTAGCCTGCACTCAGTAACCCAACGTGTCAAAGGATAGCCATGATTTCAGAACCTTTTGCATGTGTTCCTGGGAACACTCAAAGTTTTGATGAATTTACACCTTCTCGCAGTAAAAAGGTCGACAGAAAGGACTTGGATTTCACGTCTTTATTTTTATCACATGCAGTGTGAACTGTGGAACCAATCGTACATACACATTGAGCACTTGAAAGTGTCGTTGTTTGTCACTGTTGCATGCATGCAGTGCCAGACTTACAAAATCTAACCGAAAGTTTAGAAACACTACAAGTTTTAAATGAGAGATGGGAAGCTTGACGAATCAGATGTAATTAGCAAACTGTTTACTCTGTTTCTGTTGGTACACAGTACACAGGCAGTGCAACTAAGCTCATAACTTACCTGAAGCATGAGCTCAGATTCATTTACCCTCCGCGACCCCCAAGAGTGGTGGGCAAATACATTTGTGAAAAAAATGAATTTTCAATTTTTTATTACGGGTTACTGAGTGTAGATTCATGGTTCAAAATGGAGAAGGTGAATGAGACTGAATATTGCCTGATAGATTCTGGAGTGTCTGCCAGTCATCTCCATAATAGTATCACTTGTTTATGATAATGACACTAATGTCTAGAAATGAATGTGGTGAAATGAAATGTAGCATAATGTGAACATGTACGGTAGTCACACATTAAATCAGCAGGATGGAAAACAGCCAGATGAGATTATCATCCAATCAAAACCCTGTGAGCTCTGTCTGGGCTGTTTTGTTGCTCTTATCTTCCTGCTGTTCTACAGAGAGCAACATTACAATAACCATGCATCTCTCATTCCCCATCAGATGTCACTTGTTAGATTCATCTGTTTTGTTTTCTTTGTTAATGTTAAGGATGAATAGTCACATGTCGACACTGTTGGATGAATTATAAAGACTATCATTGTCTTTGCGTTTCCATACAAGGGAATGAAAAGCTATCATGCCATCCTTTGAGGTTACACTTCTGAAAGGACAGAAATGTTCCACACTTGCCATTCTTTCCACAGCCGTGAGTGAGCCGTTCGGAATATCAATAAAACTTGTCCAGCTGAGGGAAAGGATTTCCACTGCCTTTATTTTACAATTAAACACAATTCAAAGTGAATTAATCCATGTGTCAGACATGAAACAAACCAAAAAAGTGGGTGGCATGGAAATCACAATAAAATGCCTACCATGTGCTCAGAGGAAACTCGATTTTGAATTTTAAAAAAAAGGGAAGTTGTGGGGCTGTAAAGTAACTCAGAAGTGCTATTTGGTAGCAACTGGACTTGCCTTCTCTCATCTGTCTTTTTCAGCTCTACCTGACTGGTGGCCATTAATGTCAAAATTGCCATTTTTGGTACATTTGGTACATTTCCTCAGTTTAAACATTTGATATGATTTCTATATTCTATTGTGAATAAAATATGGATTATGTTTAAATCAACAAATTCTGTTTTTATGCAGATTTTACACAGTGTCACGTCTTTTTCAGAATTGAGGTTGTACTTCGTCTCTTTTGAAGTTCTGGTGTTTGGCTAGATAAGTCAGAGGAAAACACAGGGGCTTGTACAATTTGGCAGAGGACCAATAGGAAATTGACAGGTACATATACTGAGAGGTAATTAGTGATTTAGGAACAGGTGTGGTGGCTGTGAAAATGACAGCTGGATCATTAGGACATATGAAGCAAGTGTACAGGTGACAAAGGAAATGTGATGAAGTGGCTGAGGGAAGAAAGACAAGACCGACCTGTGACATTGTCAAAATAAAATGAAAAGCTTTTGGCTTTAGTTCCTGTATGTTTTGCCTTTGTGACAATATGAAAGAGAATCTAATGCAAGGTGTATTTGGCATTGTGAGTTAGTCCTTCCATGGGCTCCGTCGTGCGTTCACAAGGTTTTTTCTATTATTGCTATGTCTATGACAAGTCTTCCTGTCCTTTCCAGCAGATGAGTACTCTGTCTCTGCCTGCCTCTCTCACATCTCTGCTATCTTCAGCTCTAGCTAGGCTGAAATGCTGAAAAGTATCTTCAAGACATAAGGTCTATTCTTTCCGGCCAAACGTCACAGCATCAACATCAACCTATGATCTTTAGTGATTGCCCCAATAGAGTTTGCCAAAAATCTCGGGGACAGCATTGACGACAACTCACCTACAACCTCAGGAAGATCTGACCCTACCTTTTTGTTTCAAGCAGGCATTTGTCAAGCTGGTCTGTGAGAGCAGCTGAGGATCACTGGACCCAGACTTACATTTCCATCCTCCAGATTTTGGGCCCTGTTGTCTGAGAGGATACATTTGATGAACAAATTGTTTTCCAAACTCTATGTTTTAATAGTTTCTTTCAACTCTAAGCTATTGTTTGTTGTAGACAGAATTGTACTAGTTATACATGAATGATTACAATGTTCATCATTTCTTTACTGTACATCTGTATGTCAATATAGTTTTTCCTGAGGTCAACATTTTCAGAAAATTACTGTAAAGAGAGATCAACTGTCATTTTCTGTCTGTTTCAGTATCATTTTATTCTTGTAAATGATTTATTAAGACTGTAATCTTTCCTAGACCATAATCTTTTTCTAAACTTAACAAAGTACAGTGAGTGTCATAAAGCAAACAAAAAACAGCGTAAGAACAATGAATCTCAGTCACCTAAATCTTTTTTGTTAAATTTGTTCTTAAGCAAATTAAGAAAAATGTATGTGGGATGTATGACATGTTGTTAAACTGATTTTGCTCATCATCATAATTAATTCTAGTTGTTACTATTTAGCATAGGTAAACACCCGCCGGTGTCCTAAGGACATAAGGAGATCTCACACAGGAATCGAAAAGAAAAGTGAAAGACAGTGGATTACCAGGTTCACAGGAGTTCTCAAGCAGAGACAAAGCCTCATATTGAGTAGGGTATGTAATGGGTTTAAATAACACAAAGAAAGAGAAAAGTCTCATCTCAAATCTGAAAAAAAGCTTCTTGTCTGGATCACAGGCTTGCCAAGAGTTGAGCAAGTGCGCTTTCCAGTGCAAGGAGTGGGTCGGGATGCTGTGCTGGTGGCTTAGGTAACAGCCCGGTGAATTGAAGTGCAAGGATAGTGTTTATTCATTATTAATTCAAAAACCCCCAATGCATTGTAGAATAATGGAAATCATTATTTTAAAATGTTACTAATCATAATAATACGATTATATAACTGTAGAATTTATTATTATTATTAATTTAATATTACACAAACATGTCAGCACTGATTTAAAAGGACTGAGGCATCGATAAATAAATCATTACAACTGAAACTTGCATAGAAATGAGTTTCCAACTGGGTCTAAGATTACTATAAATACATTTGTTTAATTTAAAAGTGGGTGGATTAGTTTCTGAATCTAGTCTACAGGCTCATTCACTGGATTTTTACATTGTCTAGAGAGTCTACAAAGCAACAGGATCTGTGCTGCAGTGTCTTGTAGAGGACAGGAGGGACACAGCAGGTGAAATATAAAGCCTGGCATCCAATACACAACATGTGACATTGGGTACAGTCAGTGTTATAGCTGTAGGCATCACAATAAATATGTCAAATAGTACATTAGTTAGAAATGTAAAGAAAAATCTTACTGTGAGTCCTTGGTTTTTCAGAATGTCTGTAGAGATCTGTCTGAGTACTTATTTATTCTTAAATGTTCCTGTGCTGTGTTCTAATTAGCTGTCTGTGCTCGCTGAACCAGGGCCTAACCTTTGGCTTCAGCTTTTTCTTTTTAATTTAATCAGGAGATAGGCAAAGAAACAACTAATTTGATTCAACACAGACAAACTGCAGATGTGATGGCTTAGTTTAGTGGTCTAATGGCAGAATTGAGATGTAAGAAGGGTGTAGAAGGTAAATTTCAGTTTGGAGTTGCAGAAAGTGTTTTGTGCCTGTACGATGCATGGGTTTTACAATAAATGTACATACAGTCAGTTATATTGAAGCTGCACAGTGAATGAGCTGTAAAGATGATAGATAGATAGATAGATAGATAGATAGATAGATAGATAGATAGATAGATAGATAGATAGATAGATAGATAGATACTTTATTGATCCCCAGGGGGAAAATTCTGGTGTTGCAGCAGCCATTACACTGAAAAACCTACAAACATCAAACAAAGATCTACACACTCAGTTATATTGTTATGATTTCAGACAAGAAATGTAAAGTATGGGACAAGACATTGTTAGAACCTCAGTCAAAATACCTTCACACACACAAATCAGGTGGAATCTCCTTAGTCAGTGTATTTTCCACATTTGACATAACATTATCACACATAAACAGGTAACCATAAACAGTGATTATGGGAGGAAACTTGGTTATATTATTAATTTGAGTTAAAAAATATACGCCTTAAATTTTTTTGATTAATCACATGCAGTAACGTTTTGACAGCCCATGTTCTGATATTTCTGATAATTTAATATTGTCGAGCAAGTGTGCTGAATTCTACCTGCTGTTATATAGTTTGGGTCTTCATAAATATGTTTGTCTCATTATCAGTGTGCTTTGGAAGGAAGAGTTAAAGTGGATGTGCCAGTGGGTGTGCTGGTGGTGTGCTAGTGCAAGACAGTTTCACAAGCTGAGAGCCATATACTAGACTCAGCTACAGTGATGTAGTTGTGGATGTGTGTGGTTTTGTGCCACCTTCTGCAAGAAGCATGAAGGCAAGGCCTGAGGTAAATAAGGTAACCTCATTAACGTCATGCACTTTAAATTTCAAAACAGCTGACAAAAGCACATCCAAGAAAAGATGCAATGTTCATTAAAAAATAGACACAACTCTCCTAGTTAGGTTAAATTTGGCTAGATCACCAAGTCATTTTTGTTTTTCATCTTAGCATTACTTTTCGGAATGTGATCTGTCCCCAAGTTCTCTTCTTCCTGATATTTTTTTTGGACGTTCAAAGGCTGTGGTTATGATTAGTGCCCTTGGTCTTCTTAAAAATTAATTGTAAATGTAAATGTCTGAGTAAAGGCCTGCACACACTTAACCGTGTACAGCTGTACAGCTGATTGTGAATGTGATTTAGTTTATGATTGGTCAGACCTAGATGGGCTGGGTCACTGCCAGTCTGGCTCTGTCTTTTTATGGCTGCCTTATGTTACTACCAGGGGATATTACACTAACTACAGCTTTACAGAAGTTACATTAGCTCAGTTGGTAGGGCAGGCATCTTTGAAACCCCGAGGTTGGTGGTTTAACTCCAGGTTTATTCGATTTCTAGCTACATGTCAAAGTGTCCCTGGACAAGACATTTTACCCTTGGTGCCTCAAAGGGGCAATTTCCCCAAGATTAATAACATATCAATTGTTATTAAATTAGCATAGTTTTACATCCTCTTTCCTATGTAGACCCTATAATCACTGCTTTTTTTAACTGCACAAATTCTACACAAACTGCTGCTTAGCATCAGTGTTTGTTTTGACAAAGAACAAATTTAAATTTAAAGTTGAGTTATTGTCCACTGTCAGAACTTCCAGTGGACATCTAACCAGTTGTTGAGTGTGTTGCTGCATACAGACTATGAAAAACTAAAAATTTAGAGCTAGTCTTTAGCTGTGTCCCAACCTTAAATATAAATAAATAAAAAAGTAACTTGACTGTTGCTGTTAGTCTGTATTGTTTGAACATCATGTCATTAAAATTTAAAAACTGGGGGTTTACCCTGCTGTTCTTGATGATGCTACAGATTTGGTTCAGTACTACACTGGCAGTTGTGTCAAGCTAGAGTGTCTTTTGTTGTATATTGTGGTTGTTACAAGCTAGACTGGCTAAGTGTTAAGTACACTGAAAGACTCCACAGACAAAAGCGGCTTGGTGAAAGGATGTAGCCTCACTCCAAAACTCAACTAGCAGTAGTAGTAGTAGTAGTAGTAGTAGTAGTAGTAGTAGTAGTAGTAGTAGTAGAGGGTTTCATCAATTTATCTTTGCTTGCCAATGTCTATTGTTCCACTATGATCTCCCAATATTATGGCTACATTTATGTCTGTCATATCATTTGCACCTGCTTGATCTCACACTGCTATGACACCATATCCAGGCCTCTAATAATAATTTTTTCTTATCTGGTCACCTAATGCTATGAATTTTGTGTAGGTGTTCACAATTACCTGTGGGTTCCTGTGCTCCAGACGCCCATGTAATCTGTGCATGTGTTGCAATACATTTTCTAAAAATGACTCGCTGTGGGTTGCTACTTATTTCAGCTCTTTCCACCCCTGCTTAAACCTACCACAGTTATCGGCCCCGTAGAGGCGAGAAACAGCTTAATTTAGCTTCACAGTTTGATTAGGGGCAACTTTATGTGTTTGGAAAGTGTTTTTATGTAAAGCCCCTCTGCGTTCATTGTTTATTATTGTTGTCGAAGGACTTTGATGTAGCTGGTTTGCTGCAGGCCTGATCTATAGCTCATCCTTTCCTTCCTCCTCTGCCTGCCAGTGATTCATTTTATAAAAAGCTGAGTAGATAATGTTCATAAAAACAAAAAGCTGTATTTTAAAGGGCTCGTTCTGTGTGCATTTCGGGTTATTCACAGCCCAGTCTATCAGCCGTGTGGAGAGTGCAGGGAGGTGAATGATCAACTGTTAACCACTACTGCTACTCCACTGATTACACTGCCAGGCTCTCCATCTGTCTCACCCTCTCTGACTCCTTCCCCCTTCCTCCTCCCTCCCAGGATGCACACATAATTTGCTCTCTAGATATTAGTATGTACGCTCTCTCACTTTGCCCACCCCTACCCACTCTCTGTGTCTCTCCATCTTACAAATCCCTTCACACATGCTGTCTCTCTCAGAGAAATGCTATTGATTGTTACTTCTCCCCCTCTCTGCTTTATTTCTATGAGTGCTTGTGGAAAGGCACTTGCCAGTAGAGTGAAAAGGGAAGAAAAAATGGATTGAAGGATTTGGCGAGAAGGCAGGAAGTTCTATTACTGTATAGAGATTGTGGATTCAACAGACCTCTCTACATTCATTCATCCACTTCAATAGAAATCCCTTGTCGCACACAAGGACTTTCCTGCAAAAATTGACCTGCACTCATTGATTTGTCTCCAGTTGTCTTGTTGCTGGGAGGAAGGGGGTGGTTGTTCGCAGACAGGATGACATGGTCCCATGTCAAGCTGCTCTTGGTAATTGGTTCGTTTCTATTTAGGCACTGCATAGAAGGACATGCAACCAGACAAGTCTCAAGGGCTGGATTAAAGGCAAAAAGAGCCACATTTGGTTGTTAGGCAGTGCTTAGTGCTCAACTGACTGAACTTTCAGTGTGATATGTTTGACATGGCAGTCTGTCATTCTTAGTACAATTTTACAGTGGCATATGTTCATGATTATTTTTTAATGTTCAGTGATGGGTAGAAAGTGACCAGTGTCCTAAAAATGTCTGTCAAAAAATTGAGAATATTCCTTTGTCCTACCTGCATTTAAATGCTACATGCTACATTTAAAATACCATTATCAAAAACCATTACAATACAACACTGTACCAATACAGCCTGTAAGAGTCAAATCACTTGCATTTAAATCAAGTAAAACTATGCAAATAAAACCACAGCAATGAAAAGAGAATAAAATAACATTTAAAGATGAATAAACACAAAAAAATAAAGCATCATTGAATATTGAGAAAATATTCTTGCCACCATCTCCCCTAAAAATGACATTTACATATAAATCATTTGCATTAATAAACACATTGTTGGAGAAATTTGTATCCCTAAAAGAAGCACAATACAGCAAATACAGTACCAGGTATTTTTCTTTCCTTTCTCCATTGGATTTTTGTTACATTCAGATAAATGATGCATTATTATTCACCTGCCATAATGAATACATAAAGTAGTTAAAATTAGCTGCACTTTCACCAACTTTTTCTGTCAAGAAATATTGGTAATATCAGTAACCAAACCCTGAATGTGGAGTTTACAGTGGGGAAAAACACTTGTGCATTATGAGTCCTACCAGTGAATATTTTATTTGTGCAGAAAATAGACAGCCTCCTCTGTCCAATGGGAACGTCAAAGCCCAAAGCATTCAGTATTGGCGCAGCCTCACTACTCACTCACTCACTCAGAGTGTTCACTGCAAGTACATTAACACTGGAGTCAATGGGACATTCTGTGCATTTCAATACCACAGCAAAAGGGTACCTTCAGTGTCTGTTGTCATCCATCAGAGGATATGAGAAAGTGTCAGACTAAAATGTCTTGGGAAGCGTCAATTACCTGACATTGTGAGATAAGTAAAACCAGTGAATATGAAGTTATGCATTACATTACATAACAACATTACCCTTCTAAATATGCTGATACTAGCTTCCTGTTATCTTCTGCACACTGCTTAAAATATTGGTGTTGAGAAGTGTCTTAAGTCTACTTTGCTGCTCTGGCTCTTATCTTTCAGAGTTACTGCTGCTAGGTGCACTATATTGAAGGAGTAACTGTATTTTCTTCTTTACTTTGGGAAAGAGACAAATGTGAGCGAAAGGACTATCACACAGAACCACAGGGAGCAGACTGCTGGACTGGGCAGATCACCACTATACCACCATACTTTATGTCTTGGTGCCCACAATCAGATTTAGTAGCAGTCAGCACTTTCTTGGTTTGTACCTTTAATCTCTGAGACAACAAACATGTAAAACAGGAATAACAGAGTTACAATAGAAATGTTCTCCACAGACATAAGTGCTCTCAGTAAATAGCTGTTATTTACTGCTGTTCAGTTTGCAATGTAATAAATGACATTTGTGTTCACACTAGACTGTAAAGTAACAAATACAAAACCAGACATTTTTGGTTCTAGTGGCTTTTTGTCCATCATTAGATTTCTCTGTAATAGGCACTTAGTAAATAACGCAGACCTTGAGTACTTTAATTAGCTTGACCTATAAAAACGTCTGATGAAGCAGGAACTGGAGTCGTATACAATATAATGCTGCTAAATGATCTTATAATGGGTTCCTGTTCTTGCTTGTTTATATACAGTAAAATGCATTTGCCTTGGACTGACTGGGAGCTGTGGTCCTGAATCCACTCTGCTACAACAGCAACAGTAGGTAGAGTAGCAGACTGCAGTTATGGTGCTGTAGAAAAAATATACAACCCTTGCGAACATATAATAAAATCTGACATGAAACTAAGGTAACCTGAGCAAACACAAAATACAAGTTTGTAATACTCCTTTTTTTAAGCTAAAAAGTATGTTATAATATTAACTAGACCTGTGGGGAAAAGTATTCACCTTCTTGCTTACTACATCTAAAAAAACATGCATTGTGCATCAAAGTGCATTGATCCGTGTGAGAAAGGTTATACAGCTATTTCCAAAGCTGCCACTAATTCAACCTCCTCCTCCTCAAAAAGAATAAAATGAATGTTTTGGAGTGGCTCAGTCAAACTCTGTACCTTAACAAGATATTGAGAGTGAGTCCTTGTTCAGGTTATTGATTTCATTATTAGATAAACCTTTTTCAATATAATTTTCCAGAACTCCAACACCTTTTCAGTGTCGAGAGAGACACTAGTAGTCACCCAGCTGCTTGATGGGATGATCACCATGACACAGCCGTAAACACTATTTATATTCTATTGTTCTAGTTTTCTGCCTCTTTAGGACATTTTATTTATTTCACCTGTAACCTTGTGTAGGTGCCATACAATGAAGAGTCACAGTTCACCTGATGGCCAGTCAGGTATTGCGATTGGGAAAGACTGAACCTTCTTCTGTGTTGCACATATGTCAGAGTTTAACATGTTCCAGTTCAAAATCTGCAGGTATGTTTTCTTCAACATATATAGAGCATCTATCAATGGAAATAAATTGTGTGCAAATTCCAAATCACACCTCTAAAAAAACATAGAAAGGGAGGAAAAACAGTACAAACATGGAGCACAGTCAGTTTTTCTGCTGCACAAGATACATAAAAGAAGGAAAACTGTAGCTTGGTCTCTTAGAGTAGCTGAGCAGACACATACACACACACAGTCACACTACTCACTAATGCCAGGTTAACACTCACACAGACAGCAGACAGAGTGTGCGGACACACAGGATGCAGCAGTGGGTTTGCCAGCAGCAGGTTCCCGCTGTCTCAGCTCACAGTGCAGAGGAGGCTCTACTGCTGTCATGCTAGACAGCACTGGTGTCAGCAACATGACAATGAGAATAGATTGGTTTTGATTTTGGATTTGAAGGTATCTACAGAATTTCCCTGTCTAATCACTAAGGTGATTTGAATCCTGTGATCAACAGGGTCAGAACAAGACAGGATGGGCCATTCTCTTTGCTGCAGCTTTACTTGCTTAGTGCATTGTTCCAAAACCCTCTTGTCTGTGCAGTTTAAATCCTATTATTTGGCCAAAGTTGATACACATTACAATAGACAATAGAAAGTAGAGGACTTGTCTGCTGGAGTTTTCTAACTACACTGATATTCATGAGGACTGTGTCACTTTTCTAATAACAGAAGTATTAGAACAAAAAAAGGTTAATTGTAACAGTGGGTTTGGAAGTGGGTCACTAAAAAGCCAACAGGATCGCTAACTGCCAGCTAGATTTTAAGCCTTCATCGAGTGTCTGTTGCCCTGACTGGCTGTGCCTTCCACACGGCACTAATTGGACCACTTTTGGCTGCTTTTTAGCGGGTTGGACCTCTTCAGAGTGAGGTCACTCTGACTGGCTGATCAGCTTACCAATTCATTGCAACAACCAAAAGACCAAAGGGTTGATAACGTCAGTGTCATTAACAATCTCCTATCAGACATATTCTTGTTCAGAAGTAGGTATAAGCCAACTGTGGTCAGCGAGAGTAACCAGAAGATGTTGACACTTTGTCGACAATAGTTCTTAGATGCTGGCTTGGAATGTCTCTGACCTTACACATCCAGTAGACTGGTCCTCAAGGCACACTGTCCTGCATGTTTTCTAACTATCCCTGGATTTACAGCTTCTGATTGGCTAAACACACCTGATCTAGGTAATCAGAAGTGGGTAGGACAGGGATAGGTGGAAAACAATCTGGACAGTCTGTCTTGAGGACCAAGTAGACATCAGATATAATTTATTTGGCATTCTCTGGCCATTGATGAATGCAAGTTCAATATTCACTCTGTGTAGTTGTGTTTCTGTCTCAACTCCTCAGGTAAAAATATAGTCTGCTTTATCTGTTTAATCTTCCATTATGTTTATCAGCTAACTGCTAATGGCTGTGTCATGTTACAGGCCTTATTGTTTTAGAGGTTTTTTTTCAGTCAGATCAAATCTTTTCACGTGCACCACTCACATTAATATAAATTACATGGAGAAGCATCTCTTTTCATCTTTCTGACCTGCGGGCCTGATGATTTCCATCGTTTTGAAGACATGTCCCATCAGGTAACAGAAATGGCCGACTGAAAGATGCTGAGAAGTGGGTGGGATTTGGCTGCCAGCCAGTTGAGAGCAGTGAATCTAAGTGACTGGGACTATACACTGGGACTGTGGTGTTAATAATCATAACTAGTCATATGAACCACCATGGTCCTAAACATGAAATATAAGTAATATAAGTACGTTCTCCTTAGTTTTTTCTTATAAATTGAAGTGTTTCTATTTACAAGTGACAAGTGAGTATTTTTCTATAACACTGCTGTGTGTCACTCATGTAGCTTTTTTTTTTTATTTCTTTTTTTTTTTTTTTTTTAATTGTCTTCAACTGAAAAAGCTAATTCTACAATAATGACCTTTGGACAAGATGGTGAGTATTACTCTAGCCACGCAACTGACATTTCTACAGGTTCACATTCTGTCCTCCTCCAGAAGCTTTAAAATAGTCTGCAGCTGGCTTGAAACTGACACCAATATGCAAAATTCCTTCCCTCCTTCACTGTATTCGAACATCTCATCTGAAGCTCAGCTTCATCATAATTGTCTCATGGTAGCATAGCAACAACTGCTGTGTCTGCTTGCCAGCTATTATATGTCCTATAGCTGTGTGCTGGTGTTTGACATTTCCCTATTTCTATTCTGTACGAGCCCAGTAGCACCCAGAAGCATCTCAGATAGCACAACCTATAGAATCATGTTAGGGGTGACAGGCTTAGATACTGTATCTGCATACACATGTCAATAAACACACACTACCTGTAGACATGGAACAGATGTTCACATTTGCATGTCTGAACACACACATACTGTACTCGAATAGATGTGCATGCATTAATGCAGGGAAATGGATTTTTTCATATGCATTTTACAACATATGGTGCTGACATTGATGCCTTAAACTTGCATACACTTTTCAATTTCTCACATGGATTGAAGTTTTCTTAGCAGTAATTGGAAAGTAATTCTACTGAAGCACTGTAGTATCAAAATCTAAGCCTATGACAGTGATAATGCACACTTGGTAAGAAATATAAAGCATCAATATAAATGTTTCTGTAGCTAATGCTAATGGTTCTTAAACAGTAATTACCACATCAGTGTTTATCTACACAGTGTTAGATAACAGTGTTTTCCACCGCAGCTTGCATTGACATTTTTATTCATGATAGTCAGCTGTATTACATACAAAAAAAGTATTACATACAAAAATTTCTAGGGATGTCCCAATACTGTTACCTGTGTCGGGTCCAGTACCATGACAAGCTGGTTAATTTTTTTCAAAATAAAGTACTAAGATATGCGTAAAAGTCTCATGGTAAAAAGCACAACTAAAAATATCCACACCTAAAATCTACAAGTTGTCAAGAAGCCAGATATTCTCCTTTTTTGTTGCAAAAGCTGTTGTACACCATTAAAGACACATGACCACCTCTTGACTTCTGGCACCGCTGGGTTCAGCCATGTATCGGTGAAGCAGAGGAGACTACAGTCCCGAATGTCTCTCTGGAACTTTACCCTGGCCCTAACGTCATCAAGTTTGTTTTCCTGTGACTGGACGTTGGCGAGCAGGATGCTGGGATGAGGCGTGCGATGTGCACGAGCTTTAAACCTGTTCCTGACGCCGGCTCGTTTCCCCTGGAGCCGCTTCGGGTCTTGTCCTTTGTTCTACCTCAAGATCTCACTCCAGCTCATGCCAGCTCGGATCCGGGATTAAAAATGTCGAATTGTGAGTACATTGTGTACCATAGAAATAAGAGTATCTCTATCGTACATGATGTATCAATGGTGATGAATCATGATATGATTGGACAAAACACAGTGAAGTAGGTAGATTTAGGTTCAAAATTTGGGGTTAGTCTTTGATAACATTTCACACAGTATTATTGGTATTATTACTGTTTTTTTACTTTATGACAACCTGACAGAGAAACTCCAATTCCAAATCTTCCAAGTGATTATGGATGCAAACTATATTATCCTATGGTGGAAAATGTCCTGGGCCAATACTTGTCAGGCCTCACTTAGGAATCACTTCTAGGAATTGGGCTGAATGTTAACAATATTCCTACCTTAGAGTAGGACATGACAGCTATTTATGAAACCTCCTACTCTTTCTTTCAGAACTTTTTCTTTCAAAATGTGAAGTACTTCTTATGGCCTAGAAGTACAAACTATAGTGGTGTGTTGTAGTTGTAACAGTAGAGCTTTGAAGATTTTGACAGTGAAAAATTGAAATAATTTTTTACTAAAATCTGTGCCAGTTTTCAGTCTATTTATATAGCAGAGTAAGCTAACTGAAAAGCCACTGTGAAGACTACTCTGAGATGTTATTACCATTCATCACTGTTGGTTAAGACAACGTTTTGCATGCCAGCTCGTCCTCATCCTTGTATAAGTCTGTATGTGAATAAAAAGCAATGTGCTGTGGTTACAGCTAAGGCAGATATATACTATATACCGTGCCGTGACAGCTCCAAATCAGCCACATTTTCCCTGTTAATAAAAAGAGATGAAGTTGTAACAACCATGCAACAAGGACTTTATGTACATCTTATTGTCTGAAGGCCATCCTCTGGCATCTACCAACTAGTTAGGACACCTCTGGAAATCATGTTGGTGAAGATAGGACTTAAGGCAAGAATGTTGATAAACTGCTTTTAAATTGTGCCACTCTAAGATTTTTTGGCCACTAAGAAGGATTTCCTACTTTGAGATGCTTAGTCGATACAAACCCTTCTATGCACACATTCCTCAGGGCTCCAAAATGTTATTTGTAATGCTGGGAAATGTGACAGCATAGAACTGATAATGATAATTTTACACTCTGGAGTCGTGCAGTCGATTGCACAATGGCTTTTCAATAAACTCCAATAAATAAACTATTACAGGAACAGAAGTGATATAAAGCACTAAAGCTTTTAATAACTGCCTTATAGTTATTAAAACCTTTAGCTACCTATGTTGTGTTAAGATGCTACACTGTCACTTCTTGTTCCCACGTTGTCATTCAGTTCTGTTGTCATCACCCTTAACCAATAACTATTCTCCCCACATTCCAATCAATTTGCTGAGGCTGTTCTTCAAGTATCACACTGCTATGTTCATGCAACCCTACCTCCTCCCAATCACCCACTTATACCAGCAATGTCAACCTAAAGTTCCATCTTCACTCTCATGTGTAGGTTTCACTGCTAATTCAAGTGTAATCACCAAAACTTTGCTCAGATAACTGCAAACTTCAGTTTCAGTAAATGCTCTATTGCACACTACACTGATTTTTCCTTAATAAAACTTTTATGTCATACATGGCAGTAGGAGCGTTTTTAGAGTTAGGTTGAGCAAGATCTCGGAGCACATTTTATAATCACAGACACTTCAAACCAGCATTATCTGAATTTAGGCCACTTCCCCTTGCCTGCACAACCTGGACCCAGCTTGCTTTGCTTTCGTATAAATCCCACAAAACATAGAAATACTATATATTATTTTATGCCATAAGCATTCTAGTTTACGCAGTACTATCTGAATGTTTTATGAGTTTGTGTAATGTGGGAGTTCACCATACCATAGGTATGAGCTGGGATAAGGACAAGTGCTGTGCACATATATAATAAGTACATCTTTATATACCTTTTGACGTAGCTGCCCTGTGTACAGCCCAACACATGCAGTTTTCCATGTTAGATTACACCTCCACTGTAGGCTGCAGGTTTACAAAGACACAGCACAACTTCTTCAACGCATTTGCCCCAAGGGCCAGCAGATGCGTATTCGTGAGCTTCTTGGACCTAATTAGCTTTCTGTGAATGGGGAAGCATAAAGCTAACAGGTGGAGTGATATGGGCAAACATGAAAGAGCAACAAGAGTCATGGAACAGGCAGACTGCAGATGAAACACGCTGGGGTGCACACCAGAGAATGAACTGTGATAGAGACATGGGAATGACAAAGATACAGTGGGAAGTCACAGAGTCCCCATATGAGAAACCCTGAGGCATCCTGCTGTGAAGTATCAAAAACAGCTACAACATAACTCACTGATGAGACACAACGCAGGCTTTGGTTGACTTTGGATTGGAGTCTTTTAATTACTGAGTAATGTTCTGCCTATCCGAGACACCCTGCAGTTCACAGAGCTTCTTATTGTTTAACAACCAAGACTCACTGCTTGGCCCATTGAGAACAATGTGAATAATGAAGCCATACTGTATTAAGTGCAAGCCTTGCCTCATGTATAAATTCAAATACTGTAGCTATGGTTCCATAAATTAGATTCTTTGAATTCCACCATATGGTTAAAGGCAAAACTAACTGTTGGTACACTTGTCGGTGGGTGAACATGTTCAGAAAGAATATCTAATGCATTCCAACCTATAAAGTAGTCATTTGAAGTTGAGAAGAAAGACAGCCCTCAGAGTAGTGGGTGGATTCTCTGCCACACACAAACAGCAAACAATAAGGAGACTTGCTGAATGAAAAAAAGAGTAATCCAGACTCAACATTTCAAAATTCATTTTATTTTATTTATGTATTTTATTTTTATTATTTTGAAGGGTGTATAGAGAATTCAAAAACTGTATTTAAATATGCAGTTCCACACTCTGAGATGTGCCAGAAATGTTTATTTTATTTTCTACGACAAGGCTGAACACAGAAACTGACATTTTGGCACCAACACCTTCTTCAGGTCAGTATATCTTATTAAAGCTCAGTAATTTCCACCCACCCAGTGTGACCAGTGCAGGTGGTACTGATAATAAGATTTGGAGGAAGCTTATGTCAACTAAAGACACTCCAGGACCAGACCACACTGAGCCACATCAAATGTGTGTTTGATGAGTGTTTCACAATCTTACACACTGTATTTGTGTGTGGAAAAACTATATGAACCTTTAGGATTCAATGAAATTACAACTGAATGTGACTGTGGGAAGCCATCATTTATTTAAATAATAATAACAAAAAAATCTTCATTATCAAAGTCTAATCTTGACAACACAGGTTTGTTTAAGTGTGTAGAAGAAGACCTTAGAAGAGTTGTTGATGATGACCAGGTTGGAAAGGGTTTACAAATGAATTTCTAGAGTTTGGGATCCACCAGTCAACTGTCAAGTAGATTGTAGACAAAAAGAAAACATTCAGCACCTCTGTTAACCTTCTGAGGCGTGTTACCCACCTGGTGGTGGCACTATTGCTTGAGTTCCATTATAATTACATGAGTAAGTATAATGTTTCGGTTCTACGGTTCACAAACTTATAAAGTGCAACTTTATAAATGCACTGTAAATACATTTGTTGCAACATTTTCCAGCACTGTTTTTCGGGCTGATTTGAAGTGTCCTTATAGAATAAGAATACTGAGGAAGGGGCAGTGCAGTCCCAGTAGCTCAGTTTGCCTCCAGTCAGTACATATGTCATTTAATTACTGTAAGTGCTACAATCCAGTTTTGAGAGCTTGATAATAAACCTCATGGTTTATTCACATGCTGTATATTCACCAGGTTTTTACATGTATGTCAATATCTTACGTTTCCATATTGGCAGTTGTGTTCTAAAAACTCCTTCTGGAGTTAATTAAAATGACCTGAAGTATAGTTAGCGTAAGTTGCAAAAGACATTTGACATAATATGTTTATACAATAGACTTCATTCAAGGGTTTCTCCTTCTAAACTTCATTTAAATACTTGACTGTAATGCAATGACCTTTTACATTTACCTTTCCTATTTAGATTTAACCCCATATGACACCAGAAAACACCAGCAAAGTAGCTATTAGAATAACATGGAAGCAGTAAACTTAGGTGTTTTCATTGTTGTTTAACAACTGGAGGAACTTTGAAACATAAAATATCATAATAGAAGAGTTCAGCTCCTTGTTGGCTCACAGAAAATTGAGATTAATGATAACTGTTGTTAAGCCTCCTGTTGAAATATTCAGTTATAGAACACCAGCAACCGGAAAGTTAAGAATGGACAAAGAATGAGAATGACGTTCTAATGGCTAATAAAACACAGAAAAACACACAAACATGCCTACCTTTATCTGCAGCCTATAACTGTATTACTGTACATGACTTTCTGTATATCTGTTCCTTTGCTATCCTCCTGCTAGGTGCTATAAACAGAATGTTATATACATTATACACAATACATAACATGATTGAATGTGCATATGCATATCAGTATTGAATCTTATTCAATACAAAAGCATGATTAAAATGATTTCATTTATTTAATTATTAATTATTTGTTATTGCATGAAAAAATCTCTGTGGAAGGGTGTTGAATGAATGAGCTGTCAGAAGGTGCATTTCAGTGGGTAGCTGAGAATTGTTGATAAAGTTCACACAAATTAAACACTGATGGGTGCTCAAAACAACATGTGAATGCACTCAATGAACCATGATAAATCATAGATACTCTACACATATCTAGGTGATAATGTAATTTGAAAAAAATCATCATTTCCAATAATCAATGACAGGGCATTAGCATTTAATTACTTCAGTCAAAGAAAAGAATAAGAGAGTGAGAGAAAAGAATGACAACAACAAGAAGAAGGATTAAACACTGGGGAGGTTAGTAGGACTAAGTAAGACTAGGACTTGGGTAGTAATGAAAGACAATCACCTCCTATAAGCAGCCCGCTTATAGAATTCTCTTCTGTTATTTCAGGTATCTGTTTGGTTTGGTGTCTTCGAGTTGAGTAAAGATTTTGCTGTAAATGTAATCATGCTATTAAAAAATTCACATTTTTCTAATGAGCACATTTGTACCGTGAAAACAAATGTACGTGTCAGTGGCTCAGCTTTTTGTTTTCAGACAACAGTCTGGCTCCATTCATCTGCATTAACCCAGCACTAACATAATGATGTAAACTGATGAAAGATTAGCCAGTGTGTTTGTCTGAGAGGGAGAGAGTGAGAGAGAAAGACGGAAGGGGGGGACTCCACAGTGCATACATGTGAGGGTGGACAGTTGTCCTGTAAAACCTTGTGATGATAGAGGGACGTGTCTAGACTTTAATTAGCAAGTCTGATTTGTGGAAACTTTACAATGCTTGACAAAAAGCTGTTGTCAAACATAAAAAAAGCTTTTACTATAGTTATTAGTCATTAAGACCCTGATCCATTTCAGTCTCTGCATGCTGAACTTGTAAATATCACTTTTAGATTTTCATCTGTTGTCAGTTCACTCGCTCAAATGTCAACCGTATAACGATTTTCCCTCGGCACATCAAAGCCAGATGATAACCTTGACTGCACCCTGTACTACTTATGACCCCAGTTTATATGAGCGTATTTGAAGATGGCAGCGATGCTACACCCTCACACTTGACTGACTGGTACACATCGAGCTGTAAAAAAATCTGCAAGCTTGTCCTTGGATCTCGGCATTAACCCATACAATTTGATGACACATATACCCTTCTTTGCTTTTACTGTGTGTTTGTGAGTGAAAGTGAGATAGTGTGCATTTTAATGGCGCCTATAACTTGTAAGGAAAGGAGCGTAGAAGAGGTGATTGACGGGGGGTGAAGGATGTAGTTATTTCCAGAGGTTGAGTACAGGACAAAAGTTTTCCTGTTCAAACTGAGTCACACCAAATGTTTCAATCAAAGATCGGACACAAAGGTAATTAGCTCTGACATTACACTTAGTTTCAGAAAGCTGTCAACAAGGAAAGTAATGAGAACGTGACAAAGAGCTTCAGCTTGACCGTTCTCTTGATGTGCAAAGAAATTACTAAAATGTTAGCTGTCTCCACCTCATACACTGCCATCTGTCACTATGAACTTTAGATCATTAATTTTTATCTGATTATTGTGAAAAAAATTTTTGATGTCATTTGCCTTAGTTGCTTCTGTAAGAAGAATGATTATCTTCAGTGTCTTCAGTTTTGAGTAACTTTAGTTGTCACTATCTCAAAGGCAAGTAAAATCAAGCAGTTCATAGGTATTTCTACATCCTGCTTTTAAATACACAGGGGCTGTCTATTTTCAAACACAGCAGCACTGAGACAGAAGCTTGTCCACCTTAAGGAGAAAAACCCAGACAAAAGCTAAGTACACAACACAGGAGAAGCAGCTTCTCAGGACAAGAAGGACAAGGGAGACTCCTCCGAAGACAGCAAGGTTCACATTCTATCTGGAGAAGTTGAATGGTTCGAAAAAGGAGTTAAGGAGGCTATATATGTCCAACAGCAATCACCATCACCTAACAGAGTGCATGGTTTACAACACCACTTGTCACTTTTCAGTGCAGTCTTGGCATCTCTTCTGAGGCAGATTCAAACCTGCTAACCCTTTGACACATGGGCCGGGACTTTGATGGAAGATCATCAGACTTGTCTATCAATCTCAACAAATTAAAGTAAGCACTAAGCAACATCCATCATCCTGACCACTTCTTCTCTCAAGAGTCGCAGGAGCACAGAGCGGGATGACATATACACAACAGAAAACCATTCACATCTATGGGCAATTTAGAGCTACCATTTAACCTAACTGCATGTTGGTGGGAGGAAGCTGGAGTACCCAGAGAGAACTCATATAGACACAGGGAGAACTGCAAACTGCCATTAATGAAATATACCTCTAATAGAAGCAGGGTCACAGAGGGTCTGTGGCCATCTGCCTCAACAGGTTGGGGTTGCCCGGTCAGTGGGGAGAGTAACTGCACACTGAAAACAACTGAAAACAAGGCAGGGGATAACAAGAGAAAGGTACAGAAAAAGAGTCAATCATATTTTCCAGAACTTTTTTAAAATTGACTTGATGAGCTGCATTTGTGCCTAAATGTAGCTACTGAGTGCCGTTGCTGATGTGGAATTATCCAGCATCAGTGAGCAAACCTCACTACATTTAGACATAAAGAAAAAGGAGATTGCAGTGTAAACTGGATGCTAATTGCTTCCACGGAAAAACATGATGATCTTATATTTCTATTAGTTACGCTAGTGTCAGAGCTAAAGTTCAGAGTGATGTAATACTACAGGCCTGTGTCTCGTATGCCTTTGTTACACCAGTTCATGGTTCAGATGTGACTGAACAAACATCCACATGTTCTTGAAAATTACTAAGTTAATTATTAAGTCATGGATGAATGTACCATACAAAGTACTGCAAAGAGGATCAGTCATGAACACTATCCAGAGAAAGCTACACTTGCCAAACTCTATGGGTCTGATTTACTAATGTTTGTGTGTACTAAATCACATGCACACTTGATTACGCATGCAAAAAATGAAAGAAAACCGCATGTGCAATGTGAATTATCAAGCCTGAAAGTGAAAGCTGAGATTGTGCCTGAATTTAGTACCTTTTAAAGGCAGGTTGAATCTGCTTGAGCATGGATGACTGATCCAAAGAAGAAATAAAAGAATGTTTTGAAAATGCGTATTCAGTACTTGTGTTAATATATTTGGAATGATAAATTAAAAAAATATTTAATTCTCTTTAACCAACAACAATTTTGGAATTGTTGGGTGCACTACAGACTTTGGTGTTAGGGGGGTTAAATTAATTACTGTTCCCCTCAACCTCAGGCCAAGGATTTGAGTTATTAATTACAGCACATCTTCATGCTTTAACTTTGGAGCATCCACAGCAAGTTGCAAGAATTCATTCTTATTCTGACAAACACACATGCACAAAAAAAAAGATAGTGGATCAGCTAGTGATTGAGAAGAAGTTAACCTGCACAACTTAAAGGAAGAACACCGTTTTTAGGAAGTTTAACCTGCATTTTTCCTAAAACTAAGTCATGTGTTTAAATCAATGCAATAGAAAATGTGTACACGTGTGTGTGTGCGATCTGTCAACTCTGCTTTCTGCGCACCCAGGACTCACTGAATGAGGCTAAACATGTGGCTGGTTTCTGCCTTAAGGAACTTCTTTATTGTAGTAACTAAACTACTGCCTTACAGCTTATCCATTTTTTCAGTTTTGATTTCACCTCTCACATATGTGCTCCTCTTTACAAAGGACACACATCAACTGTGTAAAACAATGGTTCTCAACCACTTCACAGTCATTTAAAATACTGCAAATAGGATGTTTGCAGACTTTTTGAACACAGGCTTAAAGTGGCTATAGCTTCTTGACCCACTCCCAATCCATACCTCTTTTTCCCATTATTCCGTTTCCATTTCTGTTCCATCATCTCTCCCTCCCTCATCATTTCCTTCTGCTCCTTCTTTCATCATTGCCGCCTTTGTTACCATCTGCACCATACTGTAATTTTCTAGCCTTTTTTGTCTCCTTCTCATCTTT
The DNA here is from genome assembly GCA_900302695.1 of Helostoma temminkii. Classification (NCBI taxonomy): domain Eukaryota; kingdom Metazoa; phylum Chordata; class Actinopteri; order Anabantiformes; family Helostomatidae; genus Helostoma; species Helostoma temminkii. Next base: position 8,424 of record OMLM01009795.1, on the reverse strand, counting down.
CGTTTCTCTTCTCTAATCTTCTCTGTGTTGTCCTCTTTCATTCGTCTCAAACTGAATCTATGTAGACGGGTCTCCGCCCTTGTGTGACATGCACTTTTGCTGGAGGTGGTCATTGCGGCAGCTGATTGGACGGGACAATGTTTCACATGGTTACATCACATCTTTCGAACATCAGCTTTCTTGAGCAGTTGCAGTATGGTGGACAAGATATTCTGCATGTATGTGGGGGATGAAAGAATGGGAGAGAGTAAATGTAAATGTCTGCATTAGGTATTCATCCATCTGCATCTTTCCATCCCACATACTATACATGGACAAAAAGTCTCCAAGGGCCCTACTTTCTTGAAACCAGGTTCAACCAGGCACAATGTGGAAGAAATGCAGAATACATTATTTTGTTAGGAATTCTCTATGAGCAGGTGTCAGGTGGAGTCAATAATGATCAATTACACCAGTTCCTCTCATCCTCTTTAAAACCAGTAAGTGACTAGGAGAGGCTGAGACTGATTAAAGCATGAAAAATGTCTGCTTGTGTTTTATGAACTTAGAAATATTGCTTATTGATATTAATGAAGATCTCATTTCATAAGCAATCCTGAAATTAAAATCAGTATACTTGCTGTAACACTTGTACATTGTACATTGACATAATTGCAGTTTAACACAATGTACAGAGTAGATTCTTGGTTCTTAACACATGAACAGCAGTTGTGTAAAAGTTTTAGTGTAAAGATTGAACCAATTCAATGTGGGCGCAGTATTTGAATGGACTATGTCTTTAAATAGGAAATATAGAAAGATAGGCTATGCATGTGCATGTGACTTGTCATGTGTGTATGTCATTATGTTATCATGTGCGGCTGCATAACAGTATCTCTCCTTCACAACACCGCTAAAACTAAGCTCAACAATAACCACTATAATGTTGTTAATGACTCTATAAGGCTAAACTCCCATCCAAACATTGGTCCAACACATATGTAGTATTGTACCAAAATCAATTGAATAAAATAATGTAAGCTGTAACAACTGCCAGAATCTAAAAAAAACTCAACTAAAATAAACAAAAATAGTAACACAAAACACCTTTTGTTCTATTTTGCTATGGAACTATGACAATACAAATAGATCAGGGTCATGGGATAGATTTACTATAATTTGTTTGAGGTGGCATAACCTCATTGTACAAAGCTGGAAAGATTCATGTGCGTGTTGTTTCAAGATTAAATTGAAGAAATTGAGCATTTAGTACCAAACTAATATTATAATGTTGAATTCACAATTTCAACTTATATTTATATATTGCTATTGATGTACTTTCACAAATATTTGCAATCAGCATTGTGTGTACATGTCCTACAGGCCAACATTTGGGTGACTGGCTGATTCCCTGCCACTGCCTATTTGGTATTCTTACCCTGCATGAACTTGAGACGTTGTGATAGGCAATGACAGCTGTGCTGATATTTTTTCCCACTCTTGTAAATTATTCTTTTTTTCATGCTGCAAGGAAAAATTGTCCCTTTGTCAATTTGTTCCTGTCAGAGTCTTTCTGCCAAAATGTGACTGCATTTAGAGAGACAGCAGGAGAACAGTACCAGCCATATTCCACTCATGTCCGAAATGACCGAGAAGATGTTGTAATTGAAGAAAAAACTAGCAGAGGTGATGTTCTCTCTAAACTGACAACTGGATGGTGCAAATTGTATAATATTTGGGGAATATTACATGTCAAGGATAGACTCTGTTGTCCTACTGTGCATGTTTGTGTCCAGGTACACAACTGGATGATGGCAGAGTCAGCAGAATTAATGATAAAGCTTATAGTCAGAGCTGGCTCAGGTCTCTCTACAACATCCCTTAGTTATGCTGCTATAGATTTAGACTGCTGGAGGACCTCCCTTGACACACTGAGCTCCTCCTTCTCTCTAGCCACTTAAAAGCTACAATTGCATGTTATCAACTTTGTGTCTTCTCTTTCCTGTAGTTGTGCCTCTTCCTCTCTCTCTCTCTACCTTCCTGCAGGTATGTCAGCTGTATGTTCCTGGTGTGGAGTTGCTGGCTCAAACAACCTGCCCAGTGCTTTATTTGCTGCTTGTTGTTGTTGTTTGATGACCTGTTTTTTTTTCTTCTTCTTCTTTTACACTCACTCCAACAGGTCGAGTCTGGTTTTGCTGGAGGTTTCCTCCGTTAAAGAAAGTTTTTCCTCTCCACTGTCACCTATTGCTGTCCAAGGATTTGTTGGGTTTTCTGTATAATGCTATGTTTTTGTATTGTTATATTCTGTAAGGTATTCAACCTTCAACCTCCTTAAAATTACTTTTGTTGTGATTAGGCCCTTTATAGAGAAATATAATTGAAAAAAAATGTATCGCACCCATATTTACATCGCCATAAGGTGAGGGTTAGAGTTACGCACTTAATTGTGTTGGTCAGGGGTAGGGTGAGGGGCTAGTGTCCTGTTTTATGATGATTTATTGCTAAGGTGTAGCTTTCCTATGGTACATAAAATAGTGTCCAAAGGATGTCATATTTATATATTAAATGTTCACATTTATATTTCATCCATCTTCATCTGTCATCTGCACTGATTTGTATTATAGATGTGATGTCTGATGACGATTATTTGTATGATGAAATATTCTTGTTGTAGTGGTAGACTGTCACTTGATTGTTTTTAACGGTTTTAAACAGCTGATAAAATGGTCTGCAAAAATAACTTTCAGAATCAGCTGTCAAGCCTCTGGATCTAATGTCATATCTACACAGTGTAGCAGTAGCAGCATGTTAGCAGTGCAACAGCCTCTGCTGCTTGTGAACTTGAAGTACAGTCATGCAGTGAACAGAGGGATGTTTTTCACCAATGTACCAAAATAAATATAAAAAACAAGTCAATGAATAAAAAATCTTTTTGTTGAAAGCAATGAAAAATAAGTCTGGAAGTTGACTAGTGACGACTTGAAGTGACCTCCTGGATCTGGAGTTCCTGCACTTTTAATTGAAGACCCCCTGTTTCTTTCAATGATGTTTCAGATTTAGTTTAATTGTACTTGTGGAACTCAGTACAAAATATAAAATATATAATATAGAAGTGGTTGTTCATGTCAAATCCCTTGAGTTTTTGTTGCTTGCCATTAGTTGTCTCTAAAAAGCACCGTATAGCTGCTTGTGTTGCTCTTTATTCCTCACCAGTCTCCACAGTCAAATGCTTTGTCGATGGAAGGCAGTCCTGTTACATTTTAATTTTATTTTTATGGTTATTCCCTAAATCAATTTCTCCACAATTTCTCCACAGAATTGTTCGTAAAAACCAAGACTTGGGTTCTTCATCATTCTGAGAGTCAGATAATAAAAATAATAAGTGAAGCACCACAGGAGTGGAAGCTATCACGATGTGTAATTGTACTGAATGGGTTCTATCACACTGCTTATCTGCTGTTAATTACCGTTGTAATGGAATAGGGGAAAAGGATTCAGTGTCTCTCTCTGCATGTGCTCAGCTCTAACAGGGGCTGGGATGTAGAGAAATTCTAATACATACCAATTTATTTCAGATCTATTCTGTCCTCGCTCTCGGTCATATGTAGATATACCTCAGTTTGTTGCCCTATTCAAATCAGTCACAGCCTCATCTGTGCATCAGAATCTCAAACGTGGAATATTTGACAAAACACCATTAACATCCGAAAACTACTTACATAAAATATAGCAGTTCAGCTTGGAGTTGTTGCTCTGTGCTAAATATAGCCACAGCTCACTTTGTACAAGCTCATCAATAAAATGTTACATGATTTAGTTAACTGAGGACACAAAATCTTCATTTCCCTTTCTGAATTTGTATTTTAATGCATTCCCATCCTCTTCTAGCTCCCTCCCTAGACCCCCTATAAATATATAGTAATATTAATAATAAAGACTAAATATGGGTCTCAAAGCTTTGTGGATAAATAGTCCACAATTTTTTTCAAATCAAAAACCTTTTATAGTTCACCCAATGTTTTCCCACTTTTTAATGTTCACCTTCTATCCTCCAGGCAGGCTGTGTTTCCTATGGATTTCATTTCACACTCTGAGTCAACTTGTAGATGGTTGTTAGTAATTTAATTGCAAACTAACAAAATGTGAGGTTTGAATTATTCGGACTTGGCACTGTCCACTGACTAAATAAATGTCAATAAGAACAATAGCAATGTCACTCAAAGGCACACTCAAAGGAAAGCCCTACATTTCAAATATTACTGATGTAAAATGGGATTATTATAGATTATTACTTTACACACGCTAGCATATAAATATGTAGTATATTACAGTATACAGCAATAAGTGAAAATCCACAAATAAAAATAGCAGTTAGGTATGGTACTTGATGATTTCCTTTTTTCAGCACTTGAAAACAAATGTTACTGACCCTCTGGAACACACATTTTGAAAAATTACTTTTAGTAGTAAGAGGAATACAATAATAGGAGAATTTGTATGACATCTTTATAGAAATTGTCATTAACAGCACAATGGTGACCTGGGTTGATCAATAGCTTTCTTAACAGTGACAGAAACCTATTGCTATGAAAGAGGTGTTATACTTCTGCTGGAAACATCCTTAACAAGTAGTGATGCATTTTAAGCTGAAGATGCCGTTGTTTTAGGAATTGTGTGAATTAAATCACTTAGCGCTAACAGATGGGTTTCACTTGCCCCGAGTCAGAGAGGTACTTGCAGTATGGACGTACATGTGCCTCATTTAACATTCTCATGACACAGTACTACAGAAACAAGTTTATAGTTATAGCCCTTAGGTTTATTTTAGTCATGTAAAATACAGTTGTGAATGCCAAGTCAAAGTCAAACCTTTTTTCAGTGTTAGTGAGTCCTTGAGTCCTCACATTTGCAACTTGACTCTGAGTCAGCTTGATGCAGAAGTGGGGCAGTTGAGTCACATGAAATAACCTATCATCAAAGAACCTGTGGGGATTTTTGAGTACCAGTATGTAACAGTATATAATTTTATGGGAAGCCATCAATCATTGGTGAAGATACATTATAGTATTTGGCCACACATGCCGGTGCACCTGCATGATGATATGGGACTGTTTTTCAGAGTTTTGGCTAGATCCCTTCTCTTCAGCGAAGGGCAACCTCAATGCTTCAGCGTACCAATGGATAATGCTATGCTGCCAACTTTGTGGCAACTGTTTGGGGAAGGTCATCTATGGTCATTTCTGTTCCAACATGACTGTGCCCCAGTGCACAAATCAAGGACTATACATGGTTTGATGTTGTTTGATGTTTAGTGTGATGTGAAAGAACTTGACTGGCCTGCACAGAGCCCTGACCTCAACCCCACTGAGCACCCTTGGCATAAACTGGTATGACATTGTGAAAAAGACAATGTGAAACAGACCTACTCACAAATGTTCTCCAGAATGAATGGACACAAATTCCCACAGATACATCTTGTGAAAGGCTTTCAAGTTGAATCTGCTACAACTGCAAAACAGGCAAATCCATATAATATAAGTATATGTGGTGTTATGGTAAGGCAGCCTAATACTTTTGTCTATATAGTTTATTTCAGTCTGAATTAACAAAAAAGTTGAGATTGCTGTCTTCAGACACACAATCCTTGTTTGGCTAAAAACATGCAGTGTTTTGTTACCACATTACAGTTGCACTGCTTAACTACCATTAAACCAGCCAAAACACAATCCCTGACACACACCTAATTAGCTGGATGAAATTGGTTGTAACTGTGAATTATCACTACATTTCCTTCCCTTCTTCTATTCTGCTTTTCTTTTGTTTAATCCTGCTGCACCTTTGCTTGACATTACCTTCTCAATGCGTCTCTTCTGTTGTCTTTTGTGATGTATAAAAACAGGATTAGTTACAGTGAGAGAACTGATTTCAGAGTGATGTAGATGAATGAAAACATCAAAGAGACACATAAATATATAAATATAAGCAGAATAGGGATGAAATCCTGTGACAGCAGAGGGAGAGAGAGACAGTGACAGACAGAAGGCACCAGACAAGCAGGAAACAAGATGTTGTTAGGTGCAATACATAACAGTATATCAACAGCTTTTTCCTTTTTAACAAAACCTAACCTTAATCATAGTGTGACTAGTCATCAAACCAGGGCTGCCTGCTAAAACTTAAGGGAGTCATCAGTCAGTGGTCCCCTATTTCCATTATGTTGTTCATCAGGCTTCTATTTCCACAAATCACTGGGTGACACCAGCCTACACAGTTTTATAAACCTATTTGTCTGAAAAATTACATACCTGTCAACTTAACCTTAGAAAACCCGTGGGAAGGCATGTAACATTTGTCAGTCTGTCGTCCTCATTCACCCTTGCAAACCGCACTTGGGGCAGCAACTTGCTCCCAATCCAAAAGGGATTTTTTTATCAGAAACCAGAAAACCACCCAAGTAAAGGAAGTATATGTGGGTCTTGTTTATAGTGAGTGTAAAATGTGTGAGATCAAGAGGCAGATTGATGAAGCAGTAATACCAGTGTATAGCCTGTTGTGGTGAAGGCAAGTAAAGCTTTTGATTTACCAGACTACATGTAAGGCTAGGAACAATGTGTAGTGACCAAAAGTATGTGACTGGGAATAAAAGCAGGTGAAATGTGATTCCTCCATATGTTACGTTACATACGAAGAGCAGCAACTCAAAGGAGCTAGTTCAGGTGGTTGAGGCTTCTGCTTAAGACGCTTCCTGAATGCCTCTCTTTAGAGGTTTAGGGAGAAGCTAGAAAAACAAGCTGGATATTATACATTATGTCCTATCTGGCCTTGAAACACCACAAAATCCCTAGGAGGAACTTGAAGCGTTTCGGGACAAAGGGATGTCTGGAGTGCCATGACTGACCTGTTACCATCACAACCTGACACTGGATGAGTGGGTTCAACATCCATCCATCCATCCATCTATCCATCCGTTTTCTGCCAGTTTTGTTTTTTATTAGCCAATTTTGAGGCATTTGTCTTCAGAGGATGTTTCTTAAGATTTAAAATCCAGTAATGTTTTTGTTGCACCACCATAAGGTTGATTGTGTCTTATTTTAATAGGTTTAGCTCAACCTCTGTTCCAGCTTTCTTGTCAAGTTAAAATGGTTAGGTCAACATAAAATGTTCAACTTTAAGCAACTACAAATTAGTTGAAAGCACATATTTTAAGTTGAGCTGACATAACTTATTATTGTAGAAAAAAGGAATACTGCATGTTATGACATCAGTGCGTCACTGTTGTGATAAGCAACAAGTTACATTATGGAAATGATCTATTTACTTTCTATTCAACTCTTTGCTCACCAGCATATAGTGTGTGCACATGCTGGTGTGTAAACATTATCTGTAGCTTTGTTTGTCCACAGAGTTTCTTCTAGAGAGCAAAAAATGATCAGCATCTGTGAGCTGAAGCATGTTGACACTCTCATCTCTATTAGTAACAGCAGGAGCTATTATGCCATACAGGCAAAACATCTTGGCAGCTGTTGGGATACACAAGCTCTTGTTCACTGACACCACAGATACAATAATTAGCTGCCTTTGCTCTGTAATGCAGTGCAGTGCAACACAAAATCTGTATTTAGAACATTTTTCTGAATCTGTGCTTAATCAGATTGCACAGTGAGACACAATGTAGGGATGGAACCAAGGTCTGGAGCTGTGGTCAAACCGACATCATCAGAGTTGCCAGGGTAGCCTCTTTCACCTCCAGATTTAATTTAATAGTTCTGGTATGCACATGTTCAAGACTGATGGAGACACATGGCTTAATGTTAATGTCTTTATTACACTTGTATGTGACATTTTCTAATCCCTAAGGGTATGAAACTCCAGAATTTTGAAATGAAAATTAAATCCATACATGGGACATTTTGAAATAAATAACAATATAAGAGCAAACAAAACAAAAAACAACAAAGTTGTAAAATAATTGAACACATTTCAAAATGTTAGCTACTAAAATGGTTTTCATTCTACTTTAAAAATCAGCTTTTTTGTGAAATATTATTTCATTGTGCTTATTTTGTATCTTTTATTCAATTCAAATCAATTCAATTCAACTTTATTTATATAGCGCCAAATCACAACAAAAGTCATCTCAAGGCACTTTACAATGTAAGGTTTAAGACCTTACGATACAACTAAATGATAAGGAAAACCCAACAAATCCCCCTTTGAGCAGCACTAGGCAACAGTGGAGAGAAAAAACTCCCTTTTTAAGAAAGGAAGAAACCTCCAGCAGAACCAGGCTCAAGGTGGGCGGCCATCTGCCTCAGCCGGTTGGGGTGAGTGGAAAGAAAGAGAAAAAGAGAAAAGAACAGCAGATCACACAACCAATAACAACAACAACAACAACAAGCAACAGGCAGGCAGGCAGGCAGGATGGGCAGCAACTGAAGACCCGGA
>OMLM01009794.1:51734-85862 GCA_900302695.1 Helostoma temminkii | reverse complement strand
AATAATAAAGAAAAACCCAACAAATCCCACTTGAGCAAGCACTAGGCAACAGTGGAGAGGAAAAACTCCCTTTTTAAGAAAGGAAGAAATCAGGCTCGAGGTGGGCGGCCATCTGCCTCGACCAGTTGGGGTGCGTGGAAAGAAAGAGAGAAAGAGAGAGAGAGAGAGAAGCACAACTACAGGAGAGAAGACACAAAGTTAACAATAGGCAATGGTGGCGAGAAAGGAAGAGGAGCTCAGTGTGTCAGGGGAGATCCCCCAGCAGTCTAAATCTATAGCAATAAAATAATGAAACAATACATTTTAAATATATTTTTATCATGACAATTTGTTCTTATTTTCTACTGCTACTTTAAAGTAAATAAATGAATTAATGGATTAAATAAATTATAAAACTGGACCAAATGGAGGAAAAACATATGAAGATTGTGGTATGTGGCTGAAAGATAGTAAGATGTCCAGGATATCTGAAGCGAGAGTCAGCTGAAAGTGGACTAAAATTCTGCTTAAATGCTTGATGATAGCTATATATTAGTATTCTTTGTGCAAATATGTGTTGCTTGAGATACTCTAATATCTATCTGAAGCACTTGGAAATTAATAGAGGGGTGAACAGTGTTCACATGGACTCACCCTCCACTACATCCCTGTATATTCCTTTATTTCCTGTTTCATTTTCCAAGGGAATGAAAATTCTAATGTGAAGTACTCACAGGCCCTGCCGGATACACCCAGAGCCCAAAAGTCCATAGTTGCCTACTGTGGAAAAATATTACACATCTGGTTATGGTTATGTTCAAAAACATCTCATCCCAATACATAATACAAGTCTGCTTCTGCTTACTGAGAATTTGTTGTCTTATTTTTTTCTGAAATGATGATGACAAAGGAGAAACGGTGGAATGGAGGTAGTTTCTATGTTTTTACATGTAAACCCCCAAATGTGTGACCTATAATGTGACACATCCTCTTCAGCTGATTAAAAATGAGACATGCTGTTGCATTTTGGATCATCTGGAGTATGGTAGTCCCATTAGTAGAGCACTGTGGGATTGAGATGAGAGATGAGGAATTGAGTAGCATATTCAGGATTATTCTTTCTGATTATGTAGAGGGTGAATGTGCATGCTGTAGTGGTGGGGGAGATGTGGTCAGTCATTTTTGGCTGTAGGACACCAGTTGGGGGTCAGACAGCAATAAGACCCAGTCAAAGATGCTCCACATGACAGTGTGCCAATTTTCAGCTGTGGGGTTGTCCCATTTTGGAGTCTATTGGCCATAAACAGACAGACAGAAAAAAAGAAAATGGGCTTTATCGATCTAAATATAATATGTTACTCTGTATAATCCATACAGTTGTTTTCTTGTGTGATAAATAGTTCATTATGTTCATTTTGTTCATTATTTAAATAAACAAAAGCTTTTCAGTGAGCTCTGTGTGTATCCAGAATTTAAAACAATATCTTCAGTATCTTTTCTGCTGACACCTGTCATCAAAGAGTCTTTTTAAATGCTGACAGTGCAACTCAAAGCACTGCACATGGTTAGGTAAAGACCTTACAGAGTTATTTGGAAAAGCCAACAAAACCACCTTAAGCAACACACAAAGGAAAATGAATTGTAGAAGTAGAGAGAGTATCAGCTAACCATACCTCTAACCCTAACCCTAAAATCAAGGCTACATGAATATTAAACATACAGTAATACCATAAATGAGAAACAAATACTAGAATAAACAACAGCCAGCACTCCAACTAAACAAACTGCACTATAAATTGAGTGCACAGTAAACACTGACAATGTGATAAGTTGAAGAAGTGCACACACTTACTCTAAATAAAGCCCTTACAAACCATGGACCAGTTTACAGTTTCTTTTCAGTAATGAAGGTTATGGCAGAGCCACAGCTAATAAAAAGCACAAAAGCTGAGAGTGCTGTACCCATAGTAGACAGGAATAACAATAGTAAAACAATAGTAAAATTACAATATGTATAATCAAGATGACAATATTAAAGATGGATTATAAATGCATATGATGTATATAAGGATGTTGAGCAAAACATTAACATAGAGGCAAAACATAATGCATAATACAAGACATAATAAGTGACTGCACATTGTTCCCACAGTGTTGCAATGTATAGGAAAACCACTAGATGGAAGTACAAGCAGGAACAGAAGTGAAACATGCCTGAGCCTCAAACCAGTGAGGTCAGTGTAGTAAGGCTTCAGTCGCTCTGGTTACATTTAGATTTAGCCTCTTGAGAATATGAATACAGTTTATACAGTATTGTGGTGTTTTAGCATTGGGATCAGTGGTTGAAATACTATATTGGCATTAGATAAGATCATTGTTAGCCCATGAACCATGGTCCGAACAATCATAATGAAAAAGCAAAGCTATAAAAGTTTGTGGATTTCTTATTTTTGATAGATGTGTATTCTGTTAAAGATTAGCAGCATGTTTTTGTTTTAGAGCAACAGAAGAAAGCAGACTGAAGCATTAGTTCTGACAGTTTCTGGATTGTGTACAGTTCTAGACTCCCCCACTGTGGACTCCCTGGTTAACACACTTTTTTTCACAGATGCTCTTCATCTCTTATGTAAGATTGTTTGAAAGTGAAGCTGCAGCCTTTGCTAAATTTCAGGTGGGGGAGTCAAAAAGGAGTGTGTCAGGCTGTTCCATTTTCTAAACACAAGATTTAAAAAAGCAATAATAATTAGACCACATCAGGGACTTGTCGGTCCGAGTAATGATTTATTTATTTTATTCTTATCTTTTAGGAGGAGATGTTTGGGCTTCAAAAACACAGAAAAGGAGGATTTACCCAAGGAAAATTGATAAATAAGGGAAAAAGGAAAGAGAGAAGTGTGAAACTAGCCTGAAACTGACATCATACAACATATAGCAAAGACATGTAACAAACACAACTGCAATGACAAATTCCTGTGTTTTTCATTTTGCCCATTAAACTGTTTAAATTACCTTTGTAAGCCAAAAATATTGGGATATCCTGCTTAAATAACTCAGATCATAACTACTTAAACACACAGATCAGTAGTTCTTCCTGCTGGACAATCCAGATCAATTGGAATTGTGATTTTATTTTGTGAATTAAGTTACAGAGGTAACTCTTATACGTTAGGTTTAATTACTGTTTGCAACGTACTGAACTTCTCAGGTTAAGTGACTGAGATGCAAGAACAAGACAGCACGCCACGTTTGATTAGACACATTTATTAATAATTATAAATAATACTCCACACTACAGCTCACAGAACAAACACATAAAGTGATATCTGCTGTCTCTGTATTACGTGCTATTAAATGTTTTGTATTTTACAGGTAAAATGATTTGAAAATGACGTGCAGTAGTACGTGCCCCTACTGAGCTTCCGTACTAATGCTTCCTAACCCGGAAATAGTTATTTGTATCCGTGTGACGTCATTGGGTAATCTAAAAATGGCGGAGTCGGAGGAGGAGGTGGACGTCTTGGTCCAGAGAGTTGTGAAAGACATTACTAACGCTTTCAAGAGGAACCCCAACATGTAAGTATAGATGACTGTAAACAAATCAAGCAGACAGGGGCTGTTTCTGTCACATCCAGTGGACTTTAAGCCAAACGATAGCTTGAACCCGCTACCGCTACTGTGTGGGCTTGGACTATCACCTGAATTCGGAGCGGTTCAGGGAAAGTTGACAGTCCTGTCAGCTAGCTTAACTGTTTACTGTGTTAGGTAAATACATGACAGAGTTTGTTCGAACAATTCTAGAGCGTATTGTTTGTCTCTTGGTTTATAACGAAGTATAAATAACGGTATGTTAGTTCGTGTAACTTAGTTACGTTAGCTCGCCAAGCTTCGTGTGAGATGCGATGGGAAGGCGGCTGTCAAAACTGTGCTAACCTACCTACATCCTACTCGGGCCGGTGTCGTTAGCTCATTAACGATCCAGTTAACTAATTAATGTAATTAACTTGCGTCGTATCTCTTCATTTTAATTACTTTGAGTTGCTATATCTCTGAACTGTCGTGTTGGAGGCGGCATGGCGTGTAAAAGTAGACACCCACAGAGATGGATGGCTCAGTCCCTGAAGTATCATACTACTGCTATGAAATTCTGTTCTGAAATGAACACAGCCTTCCTGCTGAAGCTAACAGACTGACTGTAAAGACAGCAGTAGGTGGTTTTGCGTGGCATAGAGTTAATCAGTGAAAGCTATCTGAAATGACAACTTTACTCATTTTCAAATGCTTTTGTATGGCGTCCTTAGGAGAGTACATTTATATGAATGACATGAAATATCCCTGCATTACAAAATGTCTCTATTTCTAACCTCTCCAATCAAATGGTAGCATGGTTGCCCATACTACACTAGTCTTGGTCTTGGTTCGTTCCTCCAGGTGTAGATGACATTAGTGAGCTGAAAACCCCTCCAAACTGTACTCCTTAAACTAGAATAGAAAAAGTAGCAAAAACTGTGAAGTTACCCTGTAATTGGAGATGGTGCCTTATCAAATGACAGATCACAATATGTAGGAGCTGCAAGTCACCCTAAATAATACTGTATAAACCATCTAGTTAATTTGTTTTGTATTTTCTTTGTAGCTCAAGTTAGCTTGCATGTGACTCTGCAGTTTGTAATTTACATTCACAAGATAAAAAGGTTTTAGTTCTTAACTGCTGTAATTAACAGTGTGCAATGAGCTTTTCTGCCATGGGGTTTCCACAAAGAGGACAGCGAATGAAGAGCGAATGAAAGGGGAAAACTCAGGGTACGACAGGGTACGACAGCACAGACAGTAACCTTGAGAGAGTGTAGCTTGTAGATCTAGGTGTGGTTTCTTAAGTCGAGATGTAATCAGTGAGCTCAAATCTCAGTGTCTGAACAATTTGAATGTTAATTCAAGTAAAAACTGTCCTGAACCCTCATTCTCACTGTTTTCACCCTCAGTGATGAGATTGGTGTGATTCCGTGTCCCGAGGCCCGTTACAATCGCAGTCCTATTGTGCTGGTTGAGAACAAGCTGGGCGTTGAGAGCTGGTGTGTCAAGTTCCTGCTGCCATATGTCCACAACAAGCTGCTGCTCTACCGCCAGCGCAAACACTGGCTGGACAGGGAAGGTAACTGAATTAACTCAACATCATCTTTAATAAAATCATTCCCGGTTCTACTCAGATGAAGAAGTGAGATCATGGCTGGATGATGCAGACAAAATTATTATCGCACACATGATAATTTTTATATTGATAAATACTAAAAATTAATGATATATACATTTATTACTGTTAGCAAGGAAGGAAATAACTTCAACGTCTTTGTTAGACTTCAAGGCTTAGAGGCTGTACTGTGACTCATGGTAGCAGTTTATCATTGAATAGAAATAGCCTGGTCTAGGTTTGTTTCCCCAATTCAAATCTATTGATCAGTTTGATCTGATATTTTTTAACTGTAAATGCTTATAAAATATGTTTCAGACATATTCAACTAATAGTTGTATCCTACTTAATCTGACACACTTTATTTTCAGCCACAGCTTCATCAAAATCCCAGAGGTCCTGGTTCAGGAATATTAAGCTCATGTGCTTTTGCAAAAATCTACAGTTATCGATCTGCATGAACAGTAACTGGGAAAATGCAATGTGAAATTGCTGACTGGTGAAGATGTATTATTTTCCTAGATTTTCTTTCAATAGCTGAAAGTTTTGTGTCATTGTGTAGTGATTAATAGCTTCAGAGATTAGACTTAAACTTGTGTGATATGGGAATTACAGTGTGTGCCCAGTGAAATGTCACACTCAGAAAGTTCCACTCTTCTATGGTATGTAACGCTTTAGTGCAGTGACCTGCTGCGAAGGACAGCAGGGTAGGAACACCAGCGGGTTCGTGTCATCTCTTAGCCATATTTCACTCATATTGTGAGGAAATGTGATGCCACTCATGTAGATTTTCAGTGCACGGTTGCGTATAATTTTTGATTCCCACAAATCTAGCTAATCTCTTATTTATTCATACAGTTGTTTATTTCATTTTTCAACACTTTTGAGTTCCATAACTTTGCCTGAAAAAAACTGCAATAAAACAGAGTAACTAACTGTTTGTGTCTGTTTGCCCCTCAGCTTTAGTGGATATCACCTGCACTTTGCTGCTCCTTAACCCGGATTTCACCACTGCTTGGAACGTCAGGTACAGCCAGTCAAGATGGCCAGCTAGCTACAACAGCTACAACACCACTACAGCAATACTGGTTCTTATTAATGTCAGCTGTTCATTGTCTGAGCCCCCAAAAGTCTAAAACATCTTGGCACAAAGTAAACTGTCAAAGCTTATTTAACTTCAACAACCCACAGTGACTTAAACATTGTACACTCACCCTACACAAAGACCATACTGTGCTGTGCAGATCAGTTGTAATTCATAGCTAATTGTTGATGCAGGAAGGAGCTGCTGCAGTGTGGAGTTCTTAATCCAGAGAAGGACCTCTACCTGGGCAAGTTGGCCCTCACCAAATTCCCCAAGAGTCCAGAGACATGGATACACCGGTAAGAAACCTTCTCCTTGTTTTTGTATTTATTATTTATTGTTTTGTTGTTTATGTCTTCACATAGTCTGTCGATTTGCACAATGGATGTGCCACTGAAGTTCACATTGACCACTTAACACATTACTTTCATAACAAAATGTCCATTAGTGCCAGTTGTACTTCATAACCTTTTTCATGGGACTGCATAGTAGGTCTTTTTGCACAGCCGCACTGTCTTATTGGTAAGAAGGTGGCCCCTCTTTAATACCCCTGAAAAACTCCGGTATTAGCGGTGTGGCATTTAATATTATGTATATTCATTACCTCCGAAACATTACTGGAGGATGAACTATGATGTGCTTTTTCTAATTTTGCATATTTAGGACATGTTTTAAACTCACACACAGTTGATGTGGAATCAGTTTCCTGCAGCAACATGTAGGTGGTGGGAAGCTGGAGGAGAAGCACTACTCTGGCTACTACAACCTGCAGCTCTGGAATAGTAAGAAATTAAAGGATGAAGTTATAGTTGAAGTAAGACTTGGGTCTGGTTACGGATGATAATACTTTTCAACCTTTTGCACATTGCAGTGTTGCTCTGCAAGTCTCCCCTCTCTGTCATTTCCGATCACTTAAACACGTTCAAATTAAACCGTGCTGAACACAATGTATTACAACTGTACTTGAGCTCAAATCATGTCATAAATGCTGTTTCTCTTCTGTGTATATGGAACAGTCTCTCAGAAGAATCCATAGTAGCTCATCTTAAAATAAAACGTCACCAAAATTTCTCAGAATCCCGTGAAGCCACCTTGAGGGACAGTGTAAAAGAGGCTGTTGTTGCTTTTAACAGCAGATTCATGGATAGAGAAATTGTCTCGTAAACAGTGGTTTAGCAGTAACTGTACTGGTTTATGAGCTAAGTTTATGGAGCTATCTAATCCATCGGTGTGTACGTCCTTGTAGGCGGTGGGTGCTGCAGCAGATCATGCATCAATCTCCCTTGGGCCGCAGCTCAAAGCAGCAGCAACAGCACCAAAGTGAAGCAGAGCAGGCTGGAGCTGAGAGCAACCAACAGCTCAGTGACAATCTGGCCCGGACGCTTCATCAAGAGATGAAGGTGTGCTCTGATGCCGCCTGCCGATATCCCAGCAACTACAACGCCTGGTCTCACCGCATCTGGGTCCTTCAGCACATGGCCAAGGGTAACGTCAAGGTAGGACAGAGCATCCACATATTCTAAGCGGGCAGTTTATAAGGTACACAAAGCCAAAACTACAACAGTGCTGCAATGACTGTTCTTTTGAAGGTTAAGTTTCCATGTTGCTGGAACAACACTGTTGACATTTCCTCAGCACCTAAGCAAATGCGACACTCCTTTCAGTAACAGTTTGGTAACTATGACCTATGGCAATGCCATATTTATGTCAAATATATTTGAGCTCATAATGTTTATAGCTTGGCTGTGCCATTTTCAACAATGGGAGTTCAAGTATTGAGCAGTAAAGAATCAAAGTCTACTGCAGTCAGCATATGCTGTATAATTGTTACTCAGAGCAGTGAACTGAACATGACTGAAGCTCACCTGAAACTGACAACTGCACATACATTTGTTCTTATTCACATGCGGCAGGTTTTCCATGACGAGCTGTCGTCTATGCGCTTGTGGGTGTCCATGCATGTGTCTGACCACAGCGGCTTCCACTACCGCCAGTTCCTACTGAAAGAGCTGATCACTGAGCTCTCCCAGACTCCAGCTTGTACCAGCACCGCTGCTGCCACCACTGCCACAATCACTTCACCCCAACACCAGTCCAGCACAGTCCCTAGCAGCAGTCCCCACCATCACAGCCATGCAGAAGCTAATGGGGAGCTGCCAGGAGCTGAGGCAGAAGGTGAGGAGGAGAGGCAGCTCAGCTTCTCCACAGTCCTTCAGCTCTTCCACGAAGAGATGGACCTGTGCTCAGACCTGATTCAGTCCTTTCCCGGACACGAGGCACTCTGGAGTCACAGGTGAGGACACAGAACTGAAGCCATTTGTCATTTTGCAGTAAATTAATATGAAACTACTGTTTATGAATAAACTACATATGAGAAATTGGTTAAAACTCAAACATTGCTATGTTCAGTGTGCCTTAGATTCACCTCGTGTGTACATGTGCTGATAGCTGTGGTAAAATGTAACTGCTCCACATATGGTCTAGTGGTGTAGTGGTTTTATATTCGCCTAGTTTTCATAGTTACGTAGTTTTTCATCATGTCAAGGAACTGAAACCTTCAAGAAAGAAGCTACCCTAGGCTTTCTGTGTGTTCTAAAGGTCCAACCTTTATTTAGGAATTCATTCCATTAGAAAAAACAGAAAGCAAATACCTATGCTAGCGAGGTGCTAACTTACAGGCAGACTGAACACCCAGTGAAGCAGTTTTCCAGACTTCCAGAAGAATCATAAATCTGATCACAACCAAACCATCAGACTCCCTAGCCTAAAGGTGTATTCTTCTTGCTTTCTAGTCACATAAAATTTTTGTCTCACATCAGCCTGTCCAATCGCAGCCCTTAATACTACACTTGAAATGGTCAAAGTGTGACACTGTCTACAGCTTCATCTCAAACTGATACTCTCAGTATTGGGTATGAGGATCATTCTTCTGGCAACGTCTGTAGTGTGTTTCAAAAGCGTCACTTGATGACTGGTTAAAAGGTGAATAGTCTGATCTGAGCTGTGGTGAGACATGTGTCCGTTTAGATGATAATATGAAACTCTTGTCTCCCCAGAAGAAGTAATGTGAATGCTAGTGGCTAATAGGAGTTGAACACCCGACAGTGCACCTTTGAACTCCAGTGTTTAGCCTAAAGTGTGAGGAAAAACACTTCAGACAAAAAGTATACCATAATAGTTGGACCACATACCCATATGCTATATTGTATATTTGCGAGGTACCTTTGAATAACAAGATGCTGGATGTGTGATTGTTTCCAGACGACACGTCTTCTACTTGTGGCACAGTTTGAGGAAGGAACCTCATCACCACTGCAGCAGCAATGGAGACACGGAGCCTGTCCACCCTAAAGATAATGATCAAGTCCTGCCAGAGGTTGGGGCTCAAAGCTGTGCAGGCAGGGGGGAGAGTGTAAACGGACAGAGGCACGCTAGTGAACCTATGGAGGTAGACGGGGCGTCCTTACCAGACCCACGTGATAGCAAGCGGCTGAAGAGAGGCGTCCTGCTCCCTGGCCCCCTCACCTTGCCCTCTGAGCACAGCTTTGTAAACAGTATCATGGACAGGTGCTCAAACCCTGAGCAGAGATGCTTCGCCATGGCATACAAGAAGTGGTTAGACACTGTCGTTGGTCAGCAGCCTTGAAAGAACAGCCCCATCCTTTCCTTATGTTAAAGTTGCCTTTAGACAAATATTTAAGATCAGCTTACCCACCTGTAGTGCTGACTTTAGAAAGCAGCCCCAGGACAGCATAGCTACTGTCCTGTCTTGACAGTGAGTAGAGAGGATGGGGATGTGATGTTCTTCCTCAGAAACATCTGGATTCTCTTGAGCTTCATCTGAGCCAGTACTCCTTCAGAATGGAAATCTGCATACACACAGGGCCTGTTGTCGTGCTGTGTATCTCCTAGTTGATTCTGCTGTTACTTCAGGTATCTTAATCCCTCAGGTCAAATTTCCTACACTTTTATTGCCAACTTGGCATTCATCTGCAAGTCTTTGCGGAAGTGAGATCAGAGTGAAATAAAGAGTCTAACAGACTAAAAATGGCCTGCTAGACCTGATCGTATGGAATGGCCAAAGAACCAGTAAACAAGACATCATGAAATAATACAATAAAATATGTAAAAGACCCATTAAATTGTTCAAACTGTTTGAAGTAACACTGAAAGTGTTACTTCAGAAAAAAGTGAAATAATACTATTTTGTGATATTTAAAGTTTTTTATTTGAAAATTTGGCCCTTTTGAAGCAAATTAAAGCTAACAAATAAAATGGAATGATAATGGCTTCATCTTTTTTAACATTTACTCCTCTTTAGATGATTGTGTTGAAATTCACTCAGCCCTCACTTGTTGCAAAGGCAGATTTAAGCACAGTCACAATGCTGTTTTATTTTATTAGTTTCCCTTTGAGCTTCCTCAGGTTTCCATTCTGAATGCAGTAACCTTTGTTAACTGTCAGTTTCTCTTGGTCTTTCCTTCTGTTGATCCTTGGTTGCTGCTCCTGGTTGATTTCTCCTCTCTCAATTTACTGGTGAATATAGTCAGTAAGTTCTAACTATGTAGCTAAGTGCTAGGTTACTGTAGCTTACAACAGAAAGCCCTAAAAACTAGCGCATAGCTAAAATAAGGTTGTTTGCTATGGGAAACTTTAGTCAGAGCTAACTCTTAAGTCTTATATTCTGCCTACCTGAATCACTAAATAGATGAGCAGAGAAGCGTTAGCTTTACCAGTTTAGCTGCACTGATGCTAGGTTAGAATGCTAGGGAGGTGTTTCCCTGACATTCACTGGTGCTACATGCTGCTGTTACAACAACTTCATCTGTTACAGGTGTGTAGTGTGCAACAGGTGGAAACTGAAACAGCACTTTGGACTATTTGATAATACTATTAAAAGTCAATCATTGCTAAATGACAAAACAACTGTTTTTATTATATATGTAATATTAGCTGTTATAGAGAGCTGAAGTCATTACATAACATCCAGGCTAACGCATTTTAATGCAGTGTTTGACTAAGTGTTTCTTTTATTGTTCTTCCTCGAGATTTCTTTTCATATTTATCATATAATAAACTGTCAATCACTACAGCATCAGCTATTAGAAGTTGAAACCATTGTTATTTTAATAACTAATTAACTATTTATATGTTATGTTAGCATTTGAAAACCTGCAGCTCCCATGAAATAAAACAAGTGCAGCAAAGTGGGCACTTGCGTCATTGGAACATGGTTAATATTGTCCACATCATAAAACTCATGTTTTCAGCGTTGTAGCTGGAATCTCTTCTAACAATGTCTAAATGGTGTTCTTTAAACACTGTGTACTTAGCGTGTATCTAAATAACAGATAAGCAGTGATGCTAGATGGTTTTTCAAAAATCCAAAAATCCTCCATGTTTTTCTTCTGCGTTCCTTTTTATTTTTTTAATAATTTTTTTTTTTTTTTGTTATTAGTGTTGGGTATCTCAGTGGGATTTTGAATGGGGTCGTCTTCACTTCAGCTGTTATTTTGCTGCAGGCTAGTTAACAGTAGACTCAGCTGCTTCAGGTCACCACCTTGTTAAAAGGATGTTGAATCTAAAAGGTCAAAATATGATTAAGGAATAATCTGTAACGCTTCTTTTAAAAACAGGCTGATTGTAAACAGTTGGTCACAGTAAGGCTGAAGGTGATGACTGCCCTCTGTATGGTCTAATCTTTACTGAGAATTGTTCTGAAAGTTCTGTGTCACAAAAGTGAAGTTGCCTGTATTATCTAGAGAACACAATGGGCTGCAGTTCTGATGGGATCTGTCATTTTGATTTCATTATGGGATGTTGTTTTTAGTTTGGTGCCATTACTTCTATGTATAGACATTTGATCATTTGTCCTCACTAGCAGGTTAAGGCAGAAGAAGTAATTCTGCTTGACTTCAGGAGCCACAGGCTGGCTAGCCAAAACAGCCTAGCTCCCCATTACATGGTCTTCATGTGCTTCCGTGTAACCCTTACCATGTTGTACAGAAAACTGCAGTGTAGGACTTATGAAACAAGATGCTTTATCAACTCACTGTGTACGTAAACATAATCTTGAAACTAATATTTTGAGCCATGCATTCAGTGGGTTTGCTCGACAAGAACCGGTGCATATCACAGCTGGATGGTGGTGGGTATCTGAACATCCTTGCAGACCTAGAACACAAAACTTTGAACACAAGACGATATGCAGAAATGTTTTCTAAAGGTTCAACAAGCTTTTAAGAGAAATAATGTAGCTTCTGTTTTTTTCTAATTTATTCTCCAGTAGAGAGTATGTCCTTAATGAGTAATCTTAGCATCTCATTCATTTTCTATTTATTTATAGAGTTAAAGTATTTTATCTTCACTTTCAGTGTTTTGTCATCTGCTTACAATTAAAATAAAGCTTGTCTGGGATAAAGTGTTTACCTGCTGTGTCTGTGACTGTTTGAATTACTTGATGAGGGTGTTCACTATACTTGAGTTGCCAGTGCGCTTACAGCTTGTCACCAGTTTCAGCCCCACCTTCCTGCAGCTGCTGTGCAGCTTTACCTTCCTGCCCAGCAGACATTCAGTTTTCCACATTTTGTTTTGACATCAAAGTTCTCATTCACTTTTAGACTGTATATTTCTGGGAGCAGTTTAAAACAGTTTTCTAGCCTCCCCATCAGTTAGCTTTATTTCCCATCTTCAGTCAGTTGTTTAGAGCCCATGGCTTTTGAGTGTTACCACTCTTCCACAGGCCGCAGATTAAATAAAACATATTGCTGCATTAACATTTGAAGAAAGGCTCATTTTTAATTTACTACATTTGCTGTGTGAGGTGGATTTACTTTGTGCTTTAAAAATCATTAAAGAATTTGCTAAGGAGGGCAAATAAAACCTGCAGTTTTCCCTGATCGGTCTACACACAAAATCTTTAATGACAAAGTAAAATCATGTTTTTAGAAATAACTTTGCTAATTTGTTAAAAAATTAGAAACTGAAGTCATTTACAAAACTTAATAAAGCTTCCAGTCCTCTTGTCGCTAGAAGCTTCTCCCATTCTTCCTGACAAGAGGCTTAGATGGGAACTGGCATCTTCAGGTGTTTCCACAGACAGTCTTTGAGGTTTAGACAACTCAAGGACTCGTCCTGAAGACACTAATGCTGTCTCCGCTGTTTGTTTTAGGTCATTGTTCTGGAAGGGGAACCTTCACCTCAGCCTCAGGGCTCATGCAGTCTGGAGGAGGTTTTCTTTGAGAACTTTAAGGTATTTGTCTGCATTCATCCTTCCTTCACTTCTGACTTCATGATGCAGCTGCATCCATCAAGATCTCCCATTTCTGCAGAGGACTTCTAAATCTGTAAGGATGACTGTTGGATTCCTGGTCACTCAGTGTGGTTATATGGCCATGTCTGATGGTTTAACTTATTCCGTTTCACTATTAATGATGCCACTGTGCTCCTGAAAACACTAAAAATTGTTTTATATCATTGTCCTGATCTGTGCCTCTGCACAAAATGTTCATAGGACATCATGTCTTTTGTCTCGTGAATTTTGGACACTACACAATCAGGCTAAACGATTACACCACATATGCTTTAATATAGAGTTAGTCCTCCTCTTGCAGCTTCCACTCTCCTTGGAAGGTTTTCCACAAGATTGTTTCATTCTGTAGAACATCTATGTGGTCAGTCGCTGATGTTGGACGAAAGGCCTGGCTCACAATCTCTGTTCCAGCTCATCCCGAAGGTGTTCGATAGGGTTGAGGTCAGGGCTCTGTGCAGGCCAGTCAACCACCAGTTAGACACCAAACTCATTAAACCATGTCTTTATAGTCTTTGCTTTGTGCTCTGTGGCACAGTCATGTTGGAATAGAAAAGGACCTTCCACAAACTGTTGCCACGTAGTTGGAAGCATAACATTGTTCAAAATGTCTTGGTGACCTGAAGTATTGAGATTGTTACTATGGGTGGATAAGGGGCCTAGTCCAGACCCTAAAAACAGCCCCATACATTATTATAGTGTATATCCTATCAATTCTATTTGCCACCACTGGACTCTGCTGTCAGGGAACAGTTGTATGATTTATGTTAAAGTTGAAATGAGCTAATATAAATATAAAGGTATCTATTCTCGGGTGTTGCATTATTTCTGGATCTTGTTGTAATCAAATGGATTTTCATATATGGTCACTTCATCCTGACAACAACTCAAACTGCAGCATCCAGCATCCTGCAAGTGTGGAACTGCCACAGTGGACAGGCTGGTTGTTGTGTCCTATCACGGGGGCAGGAAGGAGGGGCTGGCCAACACACACACACACACACACACACACACACAGTCAGCAGCCGCTACAGGGAAGATGGAGGACGGTGTGGCAGCGGCGGAGCGGACCTCCAGCCTGCAGAAACACCACTGCTGACCGCCGGTGAGTTCGCCCGTGTTCTGCTCAGAAACCGCTCTGTTCGCCGACACCTGCAGCACGACACGGTGATGCAGAGCAGCAGAGCGCTCGGTAACGGCTGTGTTGTTGTTGTTGAGTCGAGGGGACGGAGTATCGTCGCCGCTCGGTTTGCAGACTGTTTGAGGAGTGGCTACGGAGAAGACGACGGCGCGGTTCAGAGGAAGTGCCGGGATTGAGAAGGGAAGGACCGCTACACCTGCTGTACGAGGCTTTGTGTGCGGTTCGAGCGCAACCACCCACCAGGTTGACATGAAGGAAACGGCCCATAGAGGCCCTGTTGTTGTTGGCAGGTGCAGAGTCCCAGCAGGGCTGATCACAAGCCAGTCAACCAGTCAGCACTCTGGCCTGGCTGGGTCTTTTCTTGATGTTGGGATGGGGTGGAGGCTGAAGGCTGGAGGGGTGACTGCAGCTTTGCTTTCATCACTTCATGTGATATACAAACCAAAACCAGACACATGTGCAGAGCAGTGTGTGTGTGTGTGTGTGTGTGTGTGTGTGATGATTGCTGTCAGACATGCTTCAGGTTACTTTCCAGTTGTCTGTCTGCAGCATCGTCATGCTACAGTGAAAACCTGGCTTCAGGTGAACATGGGGTTTTAGTCCACGTACTGTTTAGCTAACCTGTCTGGCTGTTTGCAGTCAGAACTGCATTTAAAATGTTTAAAATGTCTGAAATGCTTATTTCCTGCAGTGGGCTGGAGGGGCGTGTCTGTGTTTGACTGACAGCAGGCAGTCAGTGCTGGTGTGGCTGTGTGCACCTGCAGACCTCCTCAGTAAGGTGTGGAGTGGCTGTATCACGATGAGAGCTGGTAACTGACTCAAACATGGCGCACAGTCACATGAATGAAAATGACTTGCTTGGCATTTAAAGGCCAAATCATGCTTCTCTGTAGGCACGTGTCTGTGGGTGACCGGATGTTGCAGAGGGTTGCACATTTCGCATCACTGCCTCTAGTGCCTAGTGGACACACATCTGTTAAAGTATAACATATGCTTTTGTCTCATTTTTGCTGTAGTGCTGTGATTGACCACTAGGTGAACTTTGGCTTGTACGCTGAGGCGCAGTACCGTGTCCAGCTCTCATTATATCATAACAACCTGTAGAGGGAACCCCACTCAAGCACTTCCTTTTCCGTATCCTCCCAAAATGCACTGGGAGAGACGACAGGTGTACACACATTGTGCGCTGTCCATGGTGCTGAGCCATGTTCCACTATGTTAGCGTCCACAGTCAAAGGCCAGTAGCTACACAGGTAAATAGTGGCACATGCATATGTGGCTTTGCAAATCATTTCAGAGAGATTAACTTTATTTCTTAAAAACGTTTGATATGTGATTTGAGTCATTTTGTGCAGCACCCTCGGCATCCTTGTGTCCCACCGTTATGCATAGTTATAAAGAGCAAAAGAGCATGAAAGCGTATAGAACCCAGTTCACAGTGCACAGTGCTGACACAGATTTAAGGCCATCACGTTGATCACCTTCTGTGTGCTGCATCGTAGGGAACAAGAGACAAAGGAAACAAACCAGCTACACATCATGGGCAGACGGTGCCTGACAGAATGTGGTTGGTAGTGGACCAAAGTAACACATGCACCTATTTTTACATGTTTTTTAATGTGCTGCTGCTTATTCGTGGTGAATGTTGGTTTGGTGGCTCAGCAAGCTAAAGACGTGTTCACGTTTGTATGTTAGATAAGAAGGTTGTTCAGAGTCTGCAGCTCTTGTTTTGTGTAGCAGCAGCTGTCTGGCTCAGCGTGACAATCTGATTTTCCTCCACAATACGGACCTTACTGCTTTATGCAAATATTGTTTCAATTTGATTGGCTACAAAGACTGGTCCCCAATCAGTGGAGACAGAATGGTATGCTGTAGCATGAGTGCTTCACCAAACTGCAGATAGCTCCCTTACTTTTTGTAGTCATGGTATACTGAAGTTTCTTCCATTTAGCTGAATGTTTCTTAAGAGGACCAGTGATTAACAGAGCAGAGGTGGGAGCTGGAGCAGTTTCTAAAAGGATATTTCAGTTTACTTTCATTTCCCAGTTAAACTGTGTTTGTCACTGAGCTTCTCTACTGTGGTTGCGGTAACAGTTAAAGCTGAGCGAGGCTCCAAAGCTCGGCACTGAGCCGCAGAGCAGCAGACATCGTGACATGAAAAGCGCGGCGGTAAATAAGGAAACAAAGGATGACAGGTTCGACTTCAGTTTCAGGGTCCCGTCTTTGCCGTCAGTAATGGTATCGTCACACTTGTACATTTCTTTTCAGGGCTAGTCTGATGTGGAATCATATATAACTCACAATCTGCCTTACTATTGGTTTTAATAGATCAGCTTATTTTAAAGCTAATGTTTTACACGCTTTCAAGACCTGTTGTCTCTCAGCTTTTCTAGTTCATTTCATGTTTCTGGGTTACATGCAGTTATTCTGTTATTCCAGTGAGACCGTGCTGTTGTCGTTGCCACAGCCTGCAAATCAGCCCATTTCTCCACTTAATAAAACTTAAATAAAACTAAAATTATTAGGAATATGAGTCATCATTCCAAGTCACAGAAGATCTCGCTGCAGTCACACCCCAAATGGAGTTTGTGTAGCAGTAGTAGTAGTTTTAGTTGTCAGAAAGCCATCTGAAATGAGCTATTGGTCTTAAGTCTTAAGCAAAGGAAATGGCATGTGCATACACATATTGTATGTGTTTTCTGTCTCTATTGACTGTCATGTTGTTAGTCTAAATAATGATTGTGCCTGCCAGTAGGTGTTGCGTTATGCAAGAAGTAATTATGACTAGAACTCCCCTGTTTTATGGGGCAGTAAATATAAATCTGAGGAACAACAGTTGTTTTGAATCT
The DNA here is from genome assembly GCA_900302695.1 of Helostoma temminkii. NCBI lineage: Eukaryota > Metazoa > Chordata > Actinopteri > Anabantiformes > Helostomatidae > Helostoma > Helostoma temminkii. The sequence continues at coordinate 68,315 of OMLM01009794.1, read as the reverse complement.
ATTTATTTGCACAGTGTGTTCCAGAGACTGAACTGAAACCAGTGTGAGGAAGTTGTCAGGCTGTACATTAGCTCACGTATCATTACTTCCAGTGTGATGTCTTAATGCTAAACCAGTCGCACAACACAAAATGAGAACACGCCACTTGGGAGGCACACGTTTTTTTTGAGGTGAAACAATAGCGACAGCCTCAGCCCATCACTCCTGACAAATGTGAGATGACGGTTAGATGAAGAGTAGTGGGTTCAGAAATGCCCAGAGTTCCAGGAGCTGCTACCCCTGATTCATGTTAACCAAGGAGTTTGGTTTCTCTGCTTCTATTTAAAGATCCTGAGCAGGTGAGCAAACGGATCATTAGTATTCCTCACACAAGCTACCCAATCACCCTGCATTTGCATTTCACTGTCAAAACAGCTGAGCCCTGAAAACTAGAAAAAAATCTAAAGCTACAATAAATGATAAAAGAAATAGGCAAAGTATAATTAAAATCAAATGTCCTGCCATTTGTAGTTTTAAATGTCCAGCATAATAAGCATAATAATAATAATGCAGTGATTTAATTTATTTCTTTTTTATAAAGGCTCATGCATTATTTTGGTGCACCTATGCACAAGGGTGGGTGATACAGTCTTAAACATATACAGTATGACAGTACTTAATATTTTTGATGATATGAATATAGTTCTATTCAGTAATATCTTTTTGGCCATGTTTCGTAGCATATAGTCTTTAAAAGCTATGCAACAGTGAAAAAAATAAGTCTGCACAGGATGACATCACAGTGTTCCTCTTTAATGCATTTCCTCTAACTTTTTTCACAATCAAAGCATCCCATCACTTTGCCAGTGAAAAGCTGGTAATGTAAACCTGTAACAACAGGAGAGGTTTTGTTTGCGTGCAGTAACATGGTGCAGTATTGATTAATGAATTTCAAGCATTAATTGTTCATTTCCGTGTATTGTTTGTCGTTAATATAGGTGAAATATGTTACATGGTTGAAATGATCACCACACTGTACATTAGAAAAAAGGGCGACAGTGTTTCTGATTGTCGATAGTTTTTAACTGTAAATCCAAAGCCAACATATTATTTGTGATTTCATGCTTGTGTGTTTAGTCAGAATGTCACCACAAACTTCTTCCATACATAGAGCTATCATTTATATTTACTGTCAACAGTTTCCTCATCTTTGTTGATAATGAGCCCTGACTGTCACTCTTCCTTTGATTCTATCTCATGTGAGCTATAGTTCTTTTCTCCAGTGGTTCTCTACTGGAAGCAAACACCAACATTATTTGCTCTGTTGAAAAAGTGCAGCTGGATTGGCTGTATTTTAAAAAAGATGCTAATCATCATTGTAATCAGGCAAAATTTATAATCTGGTGCGACTTACATTGTCAGTCAAGACTGTTGTGGCCTAAAATGCCTGATTTTGCTGCAACTTTACATAAACTGAGCATACAAAATGTGATGTTGTTGATGCTGTTATATGGGAGAGGAGGATGCATGGGAGAAATCAGAGAAGGCTGAGAAGGTTAAAGGGTGGCAGCTGAATGTTTGTGAACCCTTTAGAATTCCCTCTGTTTCTGCAAAATGTGACCTTAAACTTAATATCAGATTTTCACCTAACACCTTTCACCTTGATGGAACCCAATTGTGTGTTATCCACTTTTACGTAATTCTGTGTGGCAAAAGTATGTGAACTTCTAGGATTATCAAAGAGAAAAGAGAGTCGTGTGTTTCAGTCAGTGGGTTCACAATCAGGTGTGAGTCTGGGAGGTTTTCATTAAAGTAAAATGAAAATATTCTTGTTTTTGTTATATTGAAATATTGCTACTGACTATACTGTATACTTTAAGTCATATTGCCTCCTTATTTCATCAGCGTTGTAGTTCTTGCTTTTCTACCCATCTAGTGCTCAGCCACACACAGTAGCTCCACCACTGCCCTGGAGCTTTAGTTTCATCCTTTTTGTGTCAGGCCATTTCATATGTGTCAGTGGACAGCGGCTTTGGTACCCTGCAGTCAGCTGCCTGCTCAGACAGAAGGAGGATAAAACAAGTGGACATCTTGGCAGACAGGAAAAGGCAGCCCTTTGCCATCTGCAAATAGCATATCTATTTGTCCAGGAAGGTTCCTGCCGGTGTGCATGTCAGTGAACAGTGACTAGATTTCTGCTGAGAGGTCATCCAAACCTCTGGCCTCCTCAGTGGGAATACACTCAGGCTGAGCAAATGCCTGAAGAAATGGTGACTAGCTGCGTCCATTTGGTGATATAATTTTCTGCCTGCTTGTGCAGCCTAAGGCAAACACTTCACCACTTAGAGCTCTGCCATTGTCTGCAGACTGGAATGTCTCTGAGGGGATATGTTTTGTGATGTTTCATGATGCAACACTTGTTGCAAGATTGTGTAGATACTATTAATACTGTTCTACTCATTTTGGTGTTGCCTATGGGCCTTTTCATACTCAATGCAAGCCACACAGACACATAGCTGTAAACACAAGGGATACATAAGTATTTCATATACACAGAGAACATGTGTCTCCTTGCAGTCACATCTGTGTAGCTTGTGTAGAGTTTGAGAGTCCAAGACATCGGTGCTGGGAATCAGTTGCTTGTGTGCTTGAGACTCTGGCAATACAATACTTATTTTGACAGTATATTGTGGTATATTACAATTTTAAGGGTTTTTGTAATCAAGTTGTAGGAAAACTGTCATAGTACGAAGAAGACACAAGTATAAGAGTTTTTAATAAATAGTCCCTTTTTATCTATTTAGTTTAAACACAGCACAAAGTGAATCAGTGTATGCCACAGATCCATGCATGTAAACTGTATAAAATAATGCAATATCACAAAATGTAACAAAATTCAAACAATATTCCATATTTCTGGTATTTTCTCTTTCCCCTATCTCAGACTGTGTATGATTCTCCAAGGTGTACCCTTCCTCCCACCCACTGACGGCAGTGTGTCTGTATGTTACCGCACTGTGGCAGCAGCAGAAGCTCTCTCCTCTGCAGTGCTCACAAACACACAGTGGAACAGAAATATTTTACATGAGTTAAATACAGCACTTGCTAACCAAACATGCAACAATACCCATCAGTTATATGTAACATACAATACTAACAGTATTAGCAATTTATCAAACTAAATAAGCAGAATTTCCCAGAAGTGGAAACTGGACTTGCTTGAGGTTCTTGAGGACATTTCAGCTCTCTTCCAAGAGGCTTCTTCACTTCTAGTTGACTGGTTGGGAGTTAAAAGCAACAATGTTATGAAGTAATAGCCTAAAGGAAGGTGAGGCCACGTGGGTCATTGCGTCACACAGCTGTCATGTGTGTCTAAAGGTCATGTGTCAAACTGAATAGTTATTAAAGCTAAAGCTGTTGAAGCTATGCTAAGACTGCACTGGACGTAGACGACCTCGTCTGATAAGTGCTTGTAGAACTGGAACAACACTGGAAGTAAACAAGCTCAAACCAGAACCATGGCTTAACAGAGATGGTCTACAGCACCATTTGCCAGTCACTATTGGCGCGTTTACATGCACTTTAGTAACCGGGTTACAGTCGGCTTTCTCAAGTAAGCTGGTTTCTTAACTGTCATGTACAGTGGAAACCTGGTTACTGTATTTAGACTATGGGATGTAGGTTTCTTCCAGAGAATGCTCATTACCCTGACATGTAACTGCATAAACAGGTTTCTAATTGGCTTTTTACACATGTTAGAGCGCATCTGCATAATCATCTACAGGGCGCTCTAAATAAGTCACCTTTCACTGGCTGCATCTTTAATTCAGTGAGTTTTCCATTAAAATGCTTCCAAAATAGGACCAAAGTAGAGGAGAAATCAGATTACTCTTATACTGCATGTTTAAGTGGGTTTCCAGTAACCACGTTACTTAAGCTGATAGATTACCAAAGCTAGCGCTTTTCCTACAGGTGCAGTGGCAGCATTCATGAAACACAGCTGTTATGCAGTTTTCCTCAGCATTTTTTTCATGTTTTTTTTAAGACTGCGCCGGTTTTTGCTATGTTTATGCTGATGAGGTGGCATAGTGCTTTTTTGGTGCATATTTTGGACCAACATAGCATTTATGATAGAACCTCCTCAGACCACCTTTTTTAGCAGACACAGTGCAAATTTCCTGCCATGGCCTGGCACCAGTGCGCACAAACAGTGACACCTTTCACTTATCAAGTGGGGGCTCTTTTGCTGCACTATTCAGTGAAATTTATTAAAAACAGTTTTTATCAATTGTAACAGATAATACACACTGAAGATGCATCACATCTACAGATTTGGCAGAGAGTGATTTAGTCACAGTGGCTGACTTTGTTAATTATTGATAACTCCCCACACACCAACAGGATCGGTCTGGAAGTAAGCTATCAGCTGATTCTTTAAACACGATTCAGTGTTTTTACTCACAGATTCCAAGTTTTAGAGCTAAAATCCTGCAGAGTAATTCAGCTGTTCTCACTTTGAGTCTTCGGCTCAATTAGATCTGAAGGACATTTTTATTAAAAGTAAAAGTCCTAGTCCATGTGAAAACAGTGCATAAGAGGAGACGCGTACATTCATTTAGCTGTAACCTAAATAACTGCACAGTAAACTGCTGCTGCACCAATAAAGATGAGCCGCTTTGGCTGCATATTTATGGTGATTCATATTAACAAATGTAATAACTTTGGGGCAGTGCTCCAGGCCTCCATGCAGCCCACAGCCTGTGTGCAGTGTCGGGATGATTGTTACATTCACTGTTCAGCCACTCGTAGCTCCTGACTGCAGTGTGTCATAAATCACACTGTTCTAAACTCACGCTTGACTGGTGAGAAGAGCTCCAGACTTGAAAATCCCTGTGGGGAGAAACAAACGCCTCACCCCTATTTTACATTTTGAATGTTTCATGGCCTTGTGTTGTTTTTACTTGAAGAAATGCAGCCAAGAGTAACATCAGGACAGTCTATAATCTGGAAGTGTATTCAGAAGGATACAAAGCTGGTATCCGAAATGTCTGACAGATACTCTGCTTCACTCCTGACAAAATGTGTGAGTGAAGGATTAAAGCAGTTCGATCACACATGCAGATCGTGAAAAATAAATATATAAATGACAAAAATAATAGAATGTTACAGTAGGTCTGCAGGTCTGTGATGAGAAAAGCATCAGTCATAAAGTCTGACAAATATTTGTGCACTTTGCAAAATAGCATCAAGCGCACAGTAACAGTGTGAGCAGTCTGACCTTACAACTAGACTTTATTCTTCTAGCTTCAGTGTAAAACTGTCCACAGCTTCATAAAACCCAGATCTCAGTTAATCCTGCACTGTGGCTGAACAGGCACCATTCCTTCTTGGAACATTTTTCACCCATTCCTTCTGTATTTGTATAATTTGACATGTGCAGTCCACATGTCTCACATCAACTCTCAGCCATTACCGTTGTAACTGATGATGTTGCTCACATTTAGCCCTCAGGAAGTATCAAACATATGCATATGGAAAGATCACCTGCTGCCTGCAGGTCCACTGTAGTTAAAAATAAAATATTTGAGTAAAAATAAAATATTTAAAGTAGATGTACTGGATGTTTGTGGTGGTGGACCCACTGTTATGTTAGCAAACGATGATTTTCAAACACGTTCTGTTCTGTCTGCACATTTCACTTCATACAAACACTTGAGCAGCTCTTGGACTTCCTTCCTGTTGCACTAGTGACTCCTGTTGATCGCTTTAGGCTCCTACACAGAAGACGGTGGTATTGAGATTCTTCCCTCATGACTTAAATCCTGTCGCATACTGTGTGGACTATGTTTGTGCTACATAACAAGTCATTGTCAGCTGATGTGCAATTTAACAGAAGATTATTATATTATTATATGCAGTAGAGTGACTTCATCAGTGACTTTTCTCTAGAGCATCTTCTTGTGTGAGCTACCTCAACATAAAATGAAAATGACTTAATACAACTCCTCATGCTTTGGCCTGTCCCTGGCTCCTGTGTTTTGTCGGCTTCCTCCTAATGCATTTCTCAGGTCAGACCTAATAATAGACTCTCTACCCTCTTCTTACCATCACTGCTTCAAAAGGGGGTTAAATAATGTCACACACTAGACTGCGCAGTACTACTGATGTGGGATATTGACTAGTGGTGGGATTAAATTGTACGGTGCAATATAATTAAGCTAGTTATAGCTAATATGTTATCAGTGCCTTGCTTGAATATACACTGTTGTGATAAGGCAGAGATTTTCCTGCCTCTTTTGCAGACACTTGAATTGGTAATTGGCACATTTGTTGTTGTTATGGCTGCTTGGCATATTAAAGCTGCCGCTGCTGTTTTTTCTGACCACTAGGTGGCAGCAGGACAAGCTAAATACAACACTGACATAACCTTAATTCCACACCCTATAGTTACAGAGCATTTTTAAATGATGGATAAGTGAAGCTTTAAATCAGGCACAGGTTTACACATTGCTGTACTTTTAAAAACACTCATGTATGCTTCTCTGTGCTTGTAGCCCCTCATTAACAGTAACTGAACTGAAGGGCGAGAGCGACACAGCGCAAGTTGTATCATGTTTGTGGCATCGTCTCAGACTATGTAATACACCTGAACAGAATGGCCCAAATCTGGGTCATATAATCAAATACACCCACTATGGCTTAGCTGGTGTGTGAGCCCGGAAAATGTTTTGCTTGTAATATGATTCGTACAAGCACAGAATCTTCCTCAATCCACTGTGATGTTAAACTGATGAGAGGCAGTGGGGATTCACAGCTGATACAAATATCAGTGGTGAAGGTGAATAGTCTGTGAATATGTTTTTTCACAAAGTCGTGTACATTTGGTAAGACACTGGCAGTTCATCAAGAGCAATAACCTGTGTAACAGCTTCTGTTATTGAACAGCCCACAGGTGGTCTTTGGACCACATGCTTTACATGTGTTTTATAATGCTGTTTCTGTTGCTGCTAGCATTAGCAAACTCATTGTACTGTGTGCTATGTTAACACTTAAAACATCTCTACACCGCTGACATTTCTCTTCTATCTTTGCCTATTTGCTCTGCCATAAAGAGGTATTGGGTGTGGTTTCAGATAATTTTACAAGTACACAAGGGCAGTATCGGATGGGTATCAGGACATCCATCCATCCATTTTCTGAACTGCTTAGTCCCCGTAGGGTTCACAGGTGTGCTGGACCCAAATAAATAAATAAACAGTATTGAAAAATAAAAGTATTAAATAAATAAATAAAACATTAAATATACCTGGAACCACTCGTACATTTACAACCCATAATAAAAATATAAAGACTCTCTGAGCCAGTTCCCCTTCTCTTCTTCTCTCTCCATTTATAAGCATATCACATGCTAATCACGTGCTGTTATGCTGTTTAAAGACACCCACTGTACTACATCTGACATGTTTTATTTTGACAAAAGACTTAAAACTTAAAAAAAACACATATGATTATATAATATAATATGAAGGGTGGCATCAAGATTAGTAGCATTTATTTGACATCATGTGAGGTTTCATGTGATGGAATTCAATCACTGTAATTGGTTGTAATTGGAATGTATTGTATTGGATGATATTAGGGATTAGGACCAAAGGCCACCAAAGATGAAGGCACTGACTCTAGTATTATCAGTTTTATAGCAGCTCAAGTGAAGAGCGGTGTGACAATGATGTGGTGGAGGTGGGAGAACACTACAACCCCCCCACACACGCCCCACCCTAGAGAGGTCACCTCATCATCTGCCCTCCCTCGGAGAGCAATTACCCGATGGTTTCCTTGACAACCAGCAGTCCCTCAGCTGTGGAGCTCTAAGAAAGACAGGGAAAGGGGAAGACGAAGCATAACGATAAGCCAGCTTTTCAATACTGTCTCCTGACCATTGTCTGGAAAATAATAACATGAACTTTTGTTAGCTGCTGGGTTACATGCATGTCATCAATTATTAAGACATCAACAATCACAGTGTGAAAACACTAAACAGCAGAAGAAATGGCACTGAAGATTGCACTGATAATGGCATTTACTTGTTACAATAGTACGTCTGATCAGACGGAAGTAGAGCTGCGTTGTAACCTGCACCATTACACAAAAAGTGGCCATTGTGTACGTATTTCTGCTTGATGACATTTAGCAACTGCAGTGAACATTACATTCCTTCCTACATTGTTGTTGTATCCAATCATGTGATGAACATGACTGGTTATGTCATGTGACAAATGTCATGTGAAGTTAAGGAGCAGTAAGCAGTAATTTTTAAAATAAAATAGTTTGTCTATAATTCCAACCAAATCTCTTTGTTTGCACATTATTTTTTCAGTATTTTAGGATGAAAACAACAAGATTTAGATAAAATTAGGTCCAAACACACATGTATTTGGTTTAGACATTAAATAAACATGAATACAGTTGGGGCAACACGTTGGTGTACTGCGTAGCACTGTCTCCTCACACTATCGACCGGGTTTGATTCCCTGGACGCCCAGGGTCTTTCTGTGTGGAGTTTGCATGTTCTCCCCGTGTTTGCTTGGGTTCTCTCCAGGCACTCTGGCTTCCTCCCACAGTCCAAAGACATGTAGTCAGGTTAACTGGGGACTCTAAATTGCCCGTATGTGTGAGTGAGAGTGTGAATGGTTGTCTTTGTCTATATGTGGCCCTGTGATGGACTGACCTGTCCAGAGTGTACCCCGCCTCTCGCCTGCATTATAGCTGGAATAGGCTTCAGCACGCCCTCGACCCCTGCGGCGACTTATTAGTTCAGAAAATGGATGAGTGAATATAGTTACCATGTTAGGAGCCTTGAAATTGCAAATAGTTCACTTATTTTTACTTCTCTTTAAACTGTCTTTAAGTGTTATAAGAGCTACCAGTATGGTGCCTTTGTAGGAGACAGCAGCTGCCATTTTGACCTCTGACACCAACAACAAAAGCTCATATGGGCCAAATTAGACAGCTGCAACACATTACCTATGTGGATATAAGGGTTGGAGGACGTGTACTGTAGATGGAAGCCAGTTTTTAAAGTGTAATGAAAGTTTGCCTCTAATGGCTACTAGATGCTGGCTCCAGAAATACTGTCTCTAGTTGAATCCCATTCAAAAGGAATTGATTCGCTTCTACAAATACCGAGGCCAGTTTTTTTTTCATTTTGGCACTTTGTTATGTTTTGTGAAATGTTATTGTGTCTGGCACTGCCACTGTATGCTCTCCTATCTGAGTGTTCAAACTAGAAAGTCAGTGAATGATTTCAATCATTTTTCTATGGTGAGGGGGTTAGTTGTGCCCATTATGCTGTAAAGGATCCTGAACAGGTGATTTGTACCAGCTGACACTGCTTCTCTTTGGACTGTGGTAGGAAACAGAAGCATCCAAGCAAGTTTGAACCCAGAACCTTCTTGCTGTGATGTGACTGTGCTAACCACTGCCAACACTCAGGGGGAAATCACAGTAAGAGCCTGTAGCTTGCAGCTCTTTTATATCATTTTGTTTCACCTTTGCATCACTATTAAAGCATCTTCTCCTCAGTAAACAGTAAAACAAGGCTGGTAACTGTACACAGGAAACTGGTTGTTGGCAGGAATATACAAAATGGGCTTCTCTGGTCTCCTGGGCTGTAATGAGTTTAGCTGCAGAGGGTACATCCGAGGAGAGGAATTACATAAAGCACAGCAGTGGTGGTGTTAGACTGTATCTGCCTAATGTCAGTATTGGGTGTATTATTGTCAGTGGACTGTAAACAAGGCCAGCTGGGTGGCAAACACATCTCATACTGGCTGCTTGTGTCAGCAGACTGTTGATGAAACATAATCCCATTCCTCTAACAGTGTGATAATGAGGACACTCTTGTGGGTCTGCCCACAGACTTTTATAAATCCCAGCTGATGTTGATGTTCTGTGCTGGAAGAGGAGACTTTATTGTACCACATTTCTGACAATATGTAATTAAGTTGCTGTTGAAAACAAATACAATAACTCTCCTGCTGCTTTTACCAACCTTGGTGTGTCTGTTGGACCGTGACACTGTCGATTTCTTTAACGGCATGTGGCTTTTATGTTCTCTTTGTATAGAAGATAGCTACTCTTTATGGTGTTCTTGAAGGCTGTGAATATATGACAATTTTGAATTAAATGAAAAGCTCAGACGTCATTTCTAACATCTAACAAGATGTTTAACACCCATCTTTTAATCATTACAACAGATCAGAACAGAGGGAGGCTGTTAATTGCTAATTGTTAATGGCTTCTGCTATGATGCACCTTAGTACTCAAAGGAGCTGCAACACAGATGGAAGTCTGATACTGTATTGTACTGTTATGATATTGTATATAATGTATGTAACATCTATATATGTAATATAATCTGTCGCCAACCACTGTAACTACCTGACTAACTACATTCCCAGGAAAACATAATGCACTTTCTTGGTTATCTACATACATTGGTCATGTGATGACATGTGATCTGATTTTTCCCATATTTACAAATATTAAAACAACACAGTTTTTCTAAGATGATAAAACACAAACAGTACATGATCTTTTATGTCTTTGTTGAAAACACATATTAAACATATGAGTGATGATTGAAAAAGTGAAACAGTGTTTAACACTTCCTGTAGCTGTGGATTAGACCTGCACAACGTTCAGGAGGAACTAGACCATCCTTCTGCTTTAGAACTGCTTTAGCTCTGACACATTGAACTTAATTCACAGCATCTTTATTGGGCTGAGGTCTGGCTCTGACTGACCACTTGAGAAGGTGGATTTTGTGTCACAGACATTCTGAAGTAGATTCACTTCATTGTTTAAGGTCATTGTGCTACTGTTTCACCAAACTACTGCTGAGCTCTAGCTTGCAGACAGCCAGTCTGACATTTTCTATTGGATACCTGGATAAATTTGGGAATTTATTTTCTCCTTCACAATAGCAAACTGTCCAGGTCCAGAAACAGCAAAGCAGCCCCAGGCCATGATGCTTCCTCCACCGTACTTCACTGTTGTGATAATGTTTTCCATGTTGGTTCATCGTTGTCTTTAAGCATCACTTTTTCTTGTTTCTTACGAAATTATCACATATCGGAAATATTTTACACTATATTATATATTTACACTAGAATCACATAGAATGTACAAACAGACATGCATAAGCTGAGAAATGTAACAGAGCAGTATTGTTTCTTGATTGTAGTGTTCAGGTGAATTTATTATATTCAAATTAAAGCTAGAACTGTGAAACTGTGTGTGTGAGTAAATATTTGTATTGCAACAATTAAATGACATGCACATGAAATAATGGTTGTTCTTTAAAGGTCTCTCTTAGCCACATATAAAATTATAAATTGTTGTATGCTAATCTGTTAGTGAGAGTCTCTGAGGACTGACATGAACTAAAATGTTAGATTTAATAAACAATTTCACACTAATAATACTGCATAACCACACTAAGGTTCTAACATGTTTTGTTTTCTCTCAGTTTCAGGGTGAAATCAGAGAATCTGAAACTACTGCAGAATATAAAGGCAATACAAGGCCAACACAACCACTGATTTACATCTGATAACAAAAGGTGAGCAACTACCTGACAAATGTAGATTATTTGTTTGATAGTGGTCTGATGTGCAGAATACATCATATGTGACCCATTTTGTGCCCAACTTGTGCATATCCCCTCTAGAGTATCTTTCTTGAAAAAAGTGCACTATGCATTATTGTTATTATTATTATTATTATTAGATTAGTTATTAGATGGCAAGTGTAATAGCTAGAAAAAGCCAGAAACAGCCTCCTTTTAAATTGTTTTATGTAAATGTGTCCTCATTTCTTTTACCACTGCTCCAATGAACAAAATGCAAGAATATTTTTCATGTTTATTTTATTCCACTTAAAATGTTCTTTATGCCTTGGTAGCTGAATTTGTTACAGCTAATAATGTGACACAAACCCTCTCTCTTCTCCCATGTTTCCTCTTTGTTTCCTTACCAACTGTATTAAATAATGCCAAAAATGCCAAAATCAGTTTGTTTTTATTCTGCCTCAGTTTTTTGATGATCTGTATCTGGAAAAGAGAGTGAAGAAAATCCTTTGTGTTAGGGGGTTATCATACTCAAAACTGAATCAAATCTGGTGCCTTAATCCATAAACTGACTTTAAATGAACAATGACAATATATTTTTTTATTTTTTTGTTAGTGGTCCAGTGCTGAGTGAGGCACAGTCTGTAGACTGACAACAAATAGATAATGTCACTATGAAGACATGGCTGCTGGCAGTTGTGTTGCAGTCTAACACATTTTAGTTTGTTTTGGAATATTATTACTCTTCAAGAAGAATTGCTTTTGTTACAGCTGAAACTCTATGAATCTCATTAGCTGTATTAGGGTTGGGGGACAGCATGTGTCTCTGAAGGTTCAGGGGAAGCAGGAACAGCTTCACGAAGTAATCTTGTGAAGGATCTGGATGGGTAGCTTATGAGAGTACGATACTGTAGGTGAAACAATCGTCCACATGCTCACTCACCGCATGTTCTCCAGACAATGTTCTGCTCTACTCTTTGGACATTACACAGACTTTGTACTAGGAGGCTGATAGGGTGAAGCTGGTAAATGTCCTCACACACATTATACCTCTATCAGGTAACGTCTAGGAAGTTTCATAGTTTCATTGTATTTCTGCAAACAGCTGCAAGAATCCCTTTAAATATTTTCTCCCTTTCTGTGTGTCTGTCATTTTCACAGCCTTCGCTCTGACCTTATAGGCGCCTGTTGATGATGGACTCATAAAATCATTATCTGACACAGCTGAACCTACCACAATAAGACAAACATGAACCCCCAGGAGACAGAGCTTGCCCAAGAGGTGATGGAGGAGACCGATGCCCTTCATCGCCATCGCCACAGTAGCCGATCACGTAACCACGGCAACCAGGAAAAGCGCTACAGACGCTGTGAGGGTCCAGCCGGAGGAAGTGCTGGTGGCAGAGCCAGAGTGCCACAGCAGCGTAGGTCACAGGAGCAGCAAGACGCAGAGCTGCAACAAGGAGTGCAGTCTCCGCAGCCCCAGCCCATTCCTCGACCTGCGGTGACACGTTACAGAAGACAGGGGGACAGCGAGGCCCGGATCCGAGCTCAGCAGCAGAGGCACAGACAGAGGCAGCAAAGAGAGGCAGAGAGAGCACAACAATTAGCACAACAGCAGGAGAAGCAGCACCACACAGACATGACCCAGGAAGATGCACGAGAGAGGGACGATTCAGTGCTGGCTCGCTCAGCGAGCACAGAGAGCGGCTTCCACACCCACACTGACAGGGCAGAGGGAGACGATGGATTGGTGATGATGTGTCTGGAGCCTGAGGGGCAGCCAGAGGTAGAGGATGAAGCTGGGACCTATGGAGTCCAGCTACGGCCCGAGGCGGAGGGCTACACTGAGAGTGCCGAGGCTGAACAGCAACATCACCAACCACGTCCTAACTATCCTCTCCAGTCCTCACCCCTGCCACCTGAACCCCTGTCTGATATCCAAAACCTGCAGAGACAGGATGAAGCGGAGGAGATACTGAACGCTGGCTACTCCAACTACATCTACACCCAGCCCCTCAGCCACTCCGGGGGAAGGCCTGAACATAACTTGGAGAGTTTAGATACTGGACTTACAGATGAAGCCTATTCTGAGCCATATGACATTTACTCACTTTCTGAGCATGTTTATGAGGAAATCTGTGATGCTCCCACATCGGCATCATCTGCCACAGATGGGGCTGAGGGCACAGAGTCTCTCCAACAGAGAAGGGCTGGTTTTCGACTGTTGGATGGCCGGGCAGGAAGTGGAGACTACCATCAGCAGGAAGCTGTGGGCTCTCGTCTGCGGCATTACGACGAACGCTCAGATGGTGAGTCAGACAGCCCAGAGAAGGAGGCTGAATTTGCTCCATACCCACGCGCTGACAGCTGTGACCAGGACGAGGACATTGACACCATTGTGGCAGAGGTCAAAGAAAGCCTAAGCTCTCAGAGTCTTCACCGTTCTGCAGAAGACACCATAGATGAAGAAAATGAGCTACATCAGGAAGAAGAAAAAGCCCATCCTGAGTTTCAAACTGATTCTGATAAACAACACAAAGCTGCCAATGGAGGGAGGCCAGCCAGAAAGCAGCCTGCAAGTCCTCCAGAGGAGCATGTAGCAGTGCGCAACAGTCAGGAGAAGAGGGATGCCATATCTTTGGCCATTAAGGATATTAAGGAGGCCATAGAGGAGGTCAAGACCAGAACAGTAAGATCTCCATACACACCTGATGAGCCCAAGGAGCCCATATGGGTAATGAGGCAGGACCTGAGTCCCACTGCCGAGTATGACCTTCAGCCATCACTGGGGGGTGAGGTAGGTGCAGCTGCTCTGGCTATTATTGATCGAGTTGTATTGGATAACATGGTTGCCGTTTGCTTATGAATGTGTTGATTTACTCCAGTAACTTTAAAGGGTTAGGACATCACAGTTTCTGTTTCCTCTTGTTACCTCTGTTGTCTAGCCAGACTGATATTTCCTGACTAATATGATGATATAGCAGTGTTTGTTTTATCACATCATAACAATTCATTACCTGCACTTTTGGTTTAATCAAACTTAACAAACGCTGAAAAGCAAAGTGAATGTGTTAATGAGGAGAGGAGTGCTGTACTTGGTCAGTGTTGCCCCTACACATTACAGGAATACAACACTATGAGACATTGTTGGCAGTGACAGTTTGCAGTCTTTATTTTCTTGTGTGGACAACTTGTGTTCAAATACTGTTCTTGCTAAGAAATTTTGGTGTTTGGTCAAATTTTGTTTAAAGAGCATTTTCAGAGTTAAGACTATGTTTTAGGATTAGGGTTAAATTTAGTCTGTGTTTAGAGTTAGGATGAAGTTTAGGACTAGGTGTTTATTTGTGATGGTTAGGGTTAGGATAAGGAGCTTGGGAATGCATTATGTATGAGTGTCCTCACAAGTAGTGACAAGTGAGACAAACCATTGTCTGCACTGTAACCTCTTATTCAGGAGTTTTGTTGAATCAGCTAATATTTTTGAAATAACTTAACATAAATAACTAAGTTTGACATTTCTAAGCTTATTCAACTTAAAACGTCTTGTAATTATTGTCAGAACTTAAAAACATTAGTTGTTCTCACTTGAAGTCTTTTAACTTTAACATGAATTCATTTCTTAGAGTTCACTTAACTCATTAAATGAAGTTCTTAACAAAAAACATAATGACATAATGAGTTAATGCTTTCAAAACAATGTTTGTTTTAGTATTTTAAAGAAAACAGTCATGGTGAAAAGTTGATGTGAGTCTTTAATACATACCTACATTAGTTTGTGGTTGCTTATGTTCACACTGGTAAAAAACCATGATAAAGGTTGGTGTTGAATTTAGTCCCAACCTCTGCACAGTTGTATGTGTTTAAGCCGCTGTTACATACAGACTTTGGTCTCTACTGGCACCTCCAGGAACCAGTTCTTCATGTTGGCTGCTAAACTATAGTACAGTTCCTCAGTCAGAAGAGTCAACTCTGCAAATTAAAAGGTCAATGTCATGAGATCTCTAAATGCAAGAAACACATTAAACAACACTAACATTCATGCTAGAAAGTGTTCTAATGAAGCTGACATAGATTTTTAAGTTAAGAACCTAACTTCAACAAAGTCATAAGTTAAGACAACAGGCAATATTTAGTCAAAATAACATTTAGTTGTTTTAGAAGAACACATTGCATTTGTTTACTTGACAGAAAATTTTAAGGCAGCTCTTAGACTTCTATTTTTGAGTTGAAACAAGTTAAATTTCACTGTGTGTGTGTGTGTGTGTGTGTGTGTGTGTGTAACCTATTCCTCTTACCTCACAGAGAGAAAGAACAGTGTGTGCACAGCAATTAAAATATTAATTACATTAAGTCAATCCACCAATAGGGCGACCATGAAAGACCACAGGAGTGACATAAAGATAAACTGATAGATATGAGCCTCCTGTCTGTGCGCTCGGCACAGAAGTGGAGGGAGAACAGAGGTAGCTTAGCTTCACATAACAAAATTCAGCAGGAAACAGTTCCTAAAACCTAACACGTTCAGTGGTAAGCAGAGCAACGTTGTCTCCAGTTACTGAATAAACTGACTTTGTAGAGAACTCTAGCAACCTTAGAACCACTGCCACAGTTAATATCTAGAACACCTGTAGTCCCACCCCTTTCATAATATTTTATAGTGCATAGTGCAGGGATGAATTTAAACACTGTTCTTGACCTGAGCACAAATCTAAATCATGTACTGCTCCTTTCCTTCTGTTCCTCCCCCCCTTGTGGTCACTCCTCACCCCTCCTCCTGATGATTTATTTAGTAAGGTGAGAGATAGAGAAAGGGTAAGACAAGTTCAATAATTCAGCGAGGATCCAATAACAGAATGACTGCGTTGTTTTCCTGTTGACGTCAGAACATACCTGGAGCACGAGTAGTTTTAACCCTCCTGTTGTAAACTATATATATATATATATATATATATATATATACATTTAAATGA